>JAPZDV010000020.1:24267942-24301485 GCA_029814665.1 Acanthurus lineatus
AGGTATCAACATGAAGTGAGGTTAAAAGTAAAACGTAGGCTCCTCTAATCTGTGTTGAATGAATCTCACTTTGCATCTGAAGTGTAACACTAACCTGTAACATCAGCTCCATGTTTTCTAATTGAGTCTGAGGAGGACATCCGTGATGTTGTGTTGCCATGCAACGGCGACTCATCTCTATGAGAGGGTTTCATGGATTGGCTGCTGTTTTCCTCTCCCACAGGGAACGTCAAGAACAGCTGATGGGATATCGCAAGAGAGGACCAAAGCCAAAGCACCTTCTGGTTCAGGTTAGAAAAAAAATTACACTTAATTTTTTCCTGATTATTAACTATATAAATGCTGAATTTAAGCTATACTGCATTTAATGCATAACTGCACCTGAAACTCAAGGAAGCAATTTAGAAAAAAGGTTGAATTTTTGAATGAAGACAGATATAGACAAGCACTCTAAAGGGAATAACCTATAAAGTTGGGGAATCACAAAAGACAGATTAAAAAAACTTTAAAAAATAAAGCAGCAAAAGGCAGAAATATCCTGACTTTGAGTACCTTGACTTGAACAAACTTTGCAAATGCTGGAACCTACATTTCCCACAATGCAACTCAAAAATATTATTAGGTAGAACCCACTGCTTGGTAAACACTCATGCATTTCTACAAATTTAGTTTGTACCGCAGGCTTCCTGTTATAAATGTACAGATTTTGAAACTGGAGCTGACACAGCAACATCAGGGTTATTTTCCCTGACTTAGAAAAGCTCCCCAAGAACCACAAACAAAAATATACATTAGTTTGTGAAGATGCCTCTCATGATAGGATAATTGATTTTCAATTGTTAAATTGTTGGAGCACTACTTAAACTCAGGTTTTTGGAGTGGTTAAAAGCTGATAATTCAAAGATTTATCACAAAAAATAAATATGCAGGTAGATATTGTTTCCATTCAGTTTTATAGGGACCAGTTCCCTGACCTAACAGTTGTAGCTAAATGACTGTGAATCGTACATTTAGTGAATCAATCACCAGTCCAAAAGGCCAAGGGAACCCCTCAGAGGAGTGTTTTTTGTTCCTCTCAGGAGGGTGTTGGTGGTAACACATGGGATAAAGTCAATGATGGGACACAAAGCAGTCAGTGACATTCCTCCGAGCTGAGGTCACAGCCACAGGAGACACTTTGAAATGCCACTGTGATGGCCGGGCCGGTGGCTGAAAAAGCTGCACAGGAACTGTAGGAGGGCTGTGTGAACATGGATGAAGGCCCCTGAAATAAACTGTGTGCTTGTCTGGGCCCCCAAAGAGCCCCCTCACACATTCCAAGCACAGTTTCTGCCATGCAACCCGTGGACTCCAATGAACCATGGCTTTTTGTTCTATCCTTGACATAGACACATGTAAAGATACTCTTGGCAGTTTAGCCATTAATCAAATGCCTCACAGAGAGGGCTTTACTTTAAATATTGATGTACACCAGACTTTCCCAATTTTACATGTAATAGTGATGAAGATCTGTTTTATTTTGCTTTTTGAATAACTAATTTACTCTCTGGTCTCACAGGTTCCTTCTTTCGCAAGGAGATCCAGTATTTTGGCTGACCTTCATGAGGTGTCTCTGGATGAGGACAGCTGTCAGAAGACCAGCCCCATCCAGATGCTCCGTCCCCAGGGCCAGCAGTACCAACTGAACAGCAAGAAGCACCACCAGTACCAGCCACTGTGCAAAGAGCGAGACACCGAGCAGCAGCCGAATGGCAAGAAGTTTTACTATCAGCTTAACAGCAAGAAGCACCACCATTACCAGCCCGACCTCAAGGTACATGAGCCCATATTTGCTAAACCACGAGAGGAAAAAGCTCCAGAGCTGACTAACAAGGGGTACAACCTTCCCCCGGTACTGCAGCAAAAGTGGGTGCGGGACAAGGACTCAGGCTGCTTGACCAAAGTCAAGGATATCACCATGGAGCTAAAAAAGCTTCCAGCAGACCTCAATGGCCATAAAGAGCCAGAAAAGGTCAAACCTAAAGAGGATGCGCCACCACAGTCTAATGGTGTCAGCAACAGCAAGCTAAAGATTGTGAAGAACAAAAACAAGAATGGTCGGATAGTTATTGTAATGAGCAAGTACATGGAAAACGGAATGCAGGCAGCTAAGATAAAAAATGGTGTTTCTGAAAATGCAGAAAAGCTGTCACAAGGAACTGACAACAGCACGGAGAACCACCTTGAGAAGATGAGACTTGTCAAGAAGCTTGGCCTCATGAATGGATTTGCAAAGAAACCCAAAGACAAACCAACTGTTCCCACTTCTGGATTTAACAGAGAGTGCCCCAAAGAAAAGGAACAGTTCCCCAAAATGGAGCTCACTGTGACGGAACAGGATAAACATGTCGAGGTCGGGGGTCAGCGGCAGCTTGCAGAGGATCAGCCTTTACAATTGACAACCAAGCCTAATCTGCTATCCCTGCCTTTGGACGGGAGGGTTCCGTCACCGCAGGACAAAAGAGGAAGCCAAGGTGGATTTCAAGGACTAAAGCGACACTTATCTGAGACAAATAGAGAGGAGCATGGCAGTAGTAAGAGGTTTTTTAGCTCCAGGAGTGTCAGCGTTACTAACATGGCATCTTCACCCACCCAAAGCATCAGCATCCACCAAAACGAACTCCAGAGCCCCAGTGGACTGCAGGCCTGTGGGTACGCAGACCAAGAGGAACCTATTGACTTGAGCATTGTCAAGTCCAAGCCTAAAGCTAGCCAGGCCGAAGCACACACACAAGCTGACAGTGTGACACAAGCTGAAACACAAAAACAGGATGAAACAGACTCACAAGCTGGAACACAAACGTTAACAGACACACATGCAGATACTCAGCCTCAGACTTCAACAAAAAAGACAACAGAGGAGGAGAAAGTTGATTCGTTGACTGTTTCCAACCAGGAAAAGAAAAAAGAGGAGACATTTCCTTCTTTCCAGCCTTTCCTTGGGAATATAGTTATTACAGACATTTCAACAAACGGCCTCACAGTCACATTTAAGGAGTACATAACAGCATAACTAAACTGGTACCACCTCTGTATAAATGTACATTAAATATATTTGTATTTTCAGATGCTTGAATGTACAAATGGGCCCTAAATGTTGCTTTCATTTTGTAAATTTCAGTTAAAAAAATTCTTTATTGCGCTATTTGTATATTTCTTCTTATAAGCTCTACCTGTTGTTACTGTTGGGGATTTTATCACATGCAGTATCTAATTTCAGCTATTTCAAACTTAGTTTAAAAAAGCAAAATTAGGTCAAATAACTGAAGATGTCCTTAAATCTTGTAAATACTCTTCACTTTTCTATGGATGTAATTACACTCGCTCTGCATCTCAGATAATGTTCAACTAATGTAGGCTTTATGGAGAATTTTGTAAGAAAGAAAAAATATATTGAAACATGGTAAATTACACTGTGTGTGTGTGTGTGTGTGTGTGTGTGTGTGTGTGTGTGTGTGTGTGTGTGTGTGTGTGTGTGTGCGTGCGCATGCGTGTGCACATGTGTGTGGGTTAGAACAGAGGTAAACAAGGATGTATGCTGCTTGGACAGATTGTTAGTTGAAGCGCCTATCTGTCGTTAAATGTGATTTGCATTTGCATTTGTTAAAAGGGAAAATGGGATGGATTTTGAAAAGACAGATTATTAATGATTAAAATTTGATGTTTGCTTCTTATATTTGATATCTGTTCAAAGTTAAATTGTTTTTTTTTTGAGTCCTGCATCTCAAGATCTGATACTGAGCACAAGTCACTTCCATTAACAGTCAGTTTATGACCCTGTGACTGTATATTTCATGTTTGCATCAGTTCTTTGAGTAAAAATGACTTTTTCATTTGAATTGTTATTATCAAATTTGTGGCAATGTTGTCAGTTGAGTTGTGATTACTACTGCTAGCCTGGTGCTCTATAAATCAGTTTTTCATGTTTCTGTTCTCTGGCACCCTGACACGTTGGCTGTATGTATGTAATTGAATGGGCTTGTCTTTGTGTTAATTTTCAGCCAATTTTGCAGCAAAGCTGTATTTAAAAGTACACAAAAGCACACATATTTGTCATAATTGGATCTGTCTCTTGTGTCATACATGCCCCTTCTCCATTAGAAATCCCCTCCAGCACTTTTGTGATCTGAGGTGCATTAAACTGCTCTTTGGGAACATTAATCAGATGCACTTTTGATGTTTTGAGTGCAGACTAAAAAAATGAAGGCTTCCAGTGAAACATTTTGCAATAATAAAATTGTTTGCAAATTGTATGGACTTCCGTGCAATGTGTTTCTGTTTATAGGCAACTTAAATAATCCTACAGTAGCCTCAAGAAAAAAAAGGAAAGCCCATGGCTGGTATGAGACACCACATTTGACCTTGTTTGTCCACAAGGAGAATTAGGTTTTCAGCAGAAAGGGTGGCGAGGACAAGGCTTTTTAATGGCTAACCTTACATCAGAAGTTTCCAAATCTGTACATGGCTCTATTTGTAGCTGTGTGTGTAGGGGGGTGCAAGCCATGAGGATTATTACATAGTGTGTGAGTTTATTTTCAGTTGGGCCGCTCTGACCAACTACTTGCCTTGTATGCATACCTACTGTAGCTGCAGGTCAGGCCTGGTTTACTGCCACATATGGACAGCAATGCCTTGCCATTAATTTAAACATTCAAAACAATTTAAAACAACAATCAAAACAAAAAGGCAGCTTGCCGTTTAATTGAGGCTTTACTACTAACTGATAGTGTTAAATTTAGCGTTACAAGTGTGTTATATGAAATATAAATATGTCATAGCCAAGCCATGACTGTAAATTCGTGAAAAACTGAAAGATCCCTAGACATTTGAATAATAATCTATTCGTTTTTAATTGATGTTATTAAAAAATCTATCAAGTGTTGCGTTTTGGTTCAACAAACTCTAACACTTGACTTTGAAGACAACAGCACCAAGTAACCAAAAATTGACCTGAACAGCTGTAAAGTCAATGTTTCCTGTGTAAAATCCTCCTAACATGCCGTGAGACACACAGCGGGAGGTGACTTATATCTTCGCTTGACCTGTAGGTTCAATTAAACCACAGAACGGATGCTTTTATTTTCGTGTTTTCACGGTTTTCTGTTTCTCATATTCCAGCCATTCGTATAATGAGGCAGACAGTTGCTGTTCCTTTGAAGAACTGAGGGCTTATAGAGAAGGATGTGCAGAGGAGCTCCGCGCTCTCTCGGTTTATAAACCTCTCGATATATTGCTCCTGGCTCATCTGAACGTAGCCTCCGATGTGTTTAAGGGGCAAGAGACTGTTGTCCGCCTTTTGCGACGCTGGAAACACATGACTTGTGCCGAGACGCGGTTTAATTCGACGACCGTCACGATAGAGTGTGCAACTCTCGACCATTTCCTCGGCTGCAGCCCGCCAATAAAACTGCTTTCTGTACGCGTTAATAAGAGCAACGACAGAGAAAATGGCTGTCCTTGAAAACCTCCATCCACATTCTTCCCTGTCGTGTCTCTGAAACCCCTCGCAGCTGCTGCAGTCGACAATTAATTGCGACAGTGTTTCTGCTAAGAGACTGCAGCGGGAAATTCCCTCTAGGATTTAAGACTACATGATTTCCTCCAAGTAGGCTATTATATCACTCGTTTATTGTATGCAGAAAAAGCATCTCCGAGCGAGCTGGTCTCGAGATCCGACAGATTAAAACAAGAAATGTTAAAAACCCGTCTTCTTGATGACCTGTCCTCTTTCCTTTCTCTTATCTGTCAGTTCATACTAGCTACATGTATGACTGAGTTAGGCCTGTCAGTGATCTCTGACAGACTAATGAAAAACTCACTGTTGATATTTTCAGGCAGCCTTCCAGGACTGGTGCTATTGACAGTGACATTACGTCAATTATGAGTCAAACTTGTGTTCCTCGGTGGGCTTACAGCTTAACTACACGTCGAGATGCGCAGAAATGTAAATTGCACGGATTGAAGTTTAAATTGTATCAAAGGTTGCGAAATCATGTCACCGTTGAATAAGGATGGCGGCTTTAATAGATGCAATATTCGCAACACGTTAAACCAGTTAGATATAATTTGTCTAATTATAAGTGTTGTTCCAATACAGTCATTTTGACTGTCAGCATCTGAACACAAAACAGCCTGCAGGTCTTCTGCTCTTGAATGACTCTGTGCACAGGTGCAAAACCATTGTGAAATCAACTATTTAAACCAGTAAACTCCTTTAATTTGTGATAATTAATTCATTGTGCAAAAAAAGAGGTGAGACGAAAAAAATCATCCAAAGACCTCTGTAAAATCCTTAAAAAAAAAACAAGGAGATCCACTATCAAAATGACGTTACCTCTTATAGGCTACTTTCAAATTCATATTTTCGCAAGGCCCACATTGTCACAACTTAAAAGCCGATTAAACGCCTACAGGCCTAATTTTCTCTCTGTACTTTCAGTAAGCTAATGAAGTTTACTTATAATGCCAGACTGAAAGCATTATGTCTAACCTGCAGGGGAAACGCAGCTGCATCCAGTTTAATGACAAACAAAAGGTGACTAAACACCAAATAATCCAGCGATGAAGAAGCAGTTCACCTTGGTTATTCAACAACAATACAGACACATAGGAGTTACCCTGAACACAGACCTGTATGACTGAAATATAACAAGATTTAGTGTTTTCTGTGTGTAGGAGGCCTAATTGGAGAAGGCGCACGCTGGTGTTCATGTGTTCTTTGATGTTCTTTCTTTACATGTTTGAACTGTGTAGCACTGAGGAATTGCACAATACATGGAAATTTCATTTTCTTTTAGATAAGGATGGTTAATGAAAAGAACCTACTGCAAGTAGGCCTATCAAGCTTGCGACCTGCACATGGTTGCACATGCACATTATAAGGAGATGATATAAGGGATAAAGCCCCACTGTCCTGCCTCATCGTTTAATTAACCCAGCCCATTTCCTTTTAAATGAACGGAATAACCAAATCATTGCTGTGAGGTCCGGCAGAGAAAGTTGGAGGAAAATGACTCCGCGAAAAGAAAAAGGATTGATTAATATCTGTAACCCAATGTTGACTTGTCACGATCGACGTGCTGTAACCGTTGTATAATTACTCCACCACTCACAACTGTCACAACTGGCTTGATGGGGTCGATGAATTTATCTTGTCATGTTATTGCATTTTCTACATCCCCCCTTTTTGGATACGACAGTGGGTTTCTGTTTGTGCGCATACCAGGAACCCGCGTCTTGCCCGGATACAAGCCAACCAATAGTGGTTTAACGGCGGTAGCACTGCTGCACTGCAGGCGCGCCGAGACCAATCGCATCCAGAGTCTGAGGTGCGCCCGTATTCCCTCTCTGCCTATGTTGAACGTTACTACGACAGTAAAGACGGAGAAAAATGACTGCAAACATGGACTAAACCCACAATCACACCATGAACGTCGTCCTTCACTAAGAAATGAATTCGATGGGCTTAAAAAAACCCTATTCTGCTTTCCTTAAAAGATCCATTCCCGTCACAATTTCACAGCACATCTAGTCTTTAAAATGTAGATGAGGCAGCTTCCTATCAATCTGTTAGCTGGTAAGGGACTTCAGTTAGATTAAGTTAGCATTTCATCTAGTTTCCAGCTCTTATTAAAGAAAATAGGCTGTTTTTGTTGGCTTGTTTGTTATTTCATTGTCCCGATTGCAGAGCCCACGGGCATTAAAAATGTGATAACTTGAGATCGACAGCACTCTTTACTTCTTCTGAAAAGTCTTCTTCTATGCTGCCTTCCAGCGAACAAGTTTCGTTTCTTATCAGAGAATGTAAATTTCGTTTGACGTGATTTACATTTATAGCAAATGGAAAACTGTTTTTAGCCTATCAGCGTTTAAGTGAAAAAAAACCCCACCTTGCTGCGTTGCACCGCCTGCAGACAGCAGGCCAATTCTTAGATCATTTGCTCCTAACGAATTTATGACGAGAAATATTCGGATGACATTGGACCGGCTGAAAAGACGTGAGTGGCAAACGTAATAAATCACTGACTCTTTCTTATCTGTCGGTCCTTAATCAGACCTTTGTCCTCCTCTCTGAGCTTAAATAAGTGAATTTATTGGTATATATGCGGGTTACATTTACTTTATAGTTGTGAGATATCTAAATTTATATCAATCTATCAATCTATCAATCTCTCTCTCTCTCTCTTTATATATATGTGTGTGTGTATAATGTCTTTTTTCGTCTGTTATTCTTGTCTTGATTCACGTAAAAGTCTTTCATTTCAGTCTTTAGTTTAATCAGAACACTTAATCTTTCATTGAATGAACAAACCCTATTTCATTGATTCACTTTGAAGCTTTCAGATTTGAAGCTTAACAGTTCAGTGATTAAAGCCTACAAATAGAAAATCAGTTCCTCCACGGAAAGGCCGAGGGGAGTTGCGGTGCGAGGGGGATCAATGTGATTTTAATAGAAAAACTTCCAAATCTGGCATTACATTCAATTTTGTTGTGTGTGCTTTCTTTTTAAGCATAGAAACAGTGTGGGTTTTTTTGTTTTTTGTTTTTTGTTTTTTGTTTTTTTTTTTTTTTTTTTTTTTGCAATCGTAGTTATATTTGCATAGCCCAATTTTACTTTCTGTGTATTTCTTTGGTAGGCTCAGGGCCACTGCGGCCACACAAGCGAATTTTCTTTTACCCAATCTACTCCTTAGCAATACAGGATAATTCTGTCTGTAGATAATTGCTTAATTATGGCAACATTGTGTGTTGATATGAGTCATAGGGCCTGTAAATTAGGATATTAGGTTAATTGCCATTAGTCCTCCTGAGAAATGACTAAATAAGTAGAAAAAGTCCGAGTCTAGATGAGTAAAAAATGTAATGTTAAAAAAAATAGTTTTCATTCATTTGTGATGCAAGAAAAAATCGCGTAAGGTTTGGGTTGTATTGTTGTCCATTTTCTTCCTTGCTTTTTTTCTGATCATAAAATTTTATGAATTAGCTAATGGATTAATAAATTCTTTAAAGGTTTAACCCTAAGGTAAGCCAACATTTTCCACACCACTCAGTTGATTAATAGGCCTTCCTCAAATTGCATTTTTTCCCCTTATTTTGCAACCAGACTTTTGAAAAAAAAACCCTATTGTGTGCATTGATCCATATCTTTTAAGCTGACAGTCAAGACCTTTTGTTTACCTTGCTGTTCTATTTTAGTCATCGTTGTTGTTGTCGATATTGTCCTTGATGTAGTTGGCGTAAAAATATTGACTACCGAAATGTTTCTGGATTGTTCACCGAGAGAGATTTGATTGATCTAAAAAAACCCTCCTTTTTCTGCGTTTTTTTTAAACAGTATTCATTAGCATTGGAATTTAGGATTTGATGTTATTCTATTTATTTAGGGCTACAAACATTAAAAAATAAGGATTTTTCTCTTTTTTGGTGTTTACTTATTTTTCACTGGCGTTTTAAAATAATAGGCATAATAAAAGCCTTGATAAAATATTTCTGCATGTACAGGTAACTTTGTTCGAGTCGCCTACCTCCATCTTTACATGAGATGGACATTAAAAGCTATTAGTGGAAGCCTTAGAAGCACAACGACACTTTGTTTCCATCAGCGACTCAACCAGGGAGTAGGGAGGTGACTGGTTTGGCCGAACACTTGCCATCACGCAGACATCAGCTCTTCTTTTTTACTTCAGGCAAAAATATTCTTTTCGTAACATTTAATAAATCAGTGTCACAAAATATGTCACGCAATGGTCGGTGTCAGAAATGCCACGAACTGTCATTCGACCCGACTAATTTTTTTTTTTTTTTTTTTGACCACATAGGTAACTCACAACCCTGCTTAACACTGATGACAGCTCTTTGATTTAAATGTTGCGGAGATGATTTAACACTGATGACAACTATAAATATAGACCGCGTGTAAGTGGTTGTTAAAACGTTCAATTAAAGCAATCAACAACACATGAATAAAAATAGAATTTATAGTTCTGCCTTGACAGAAGCGCAGTGATCCTTTGTGTATGGCCTGAGACAGCGAGGAAAAACGAAATTACGATTGGCCTGTATTTGTTATGAGTTCGCACAGACCATCATATCATGTGCGCCAATGAACAAAGGCACATTTTATTCTTTGCCTAGTAAGTTTCCTGAATTAGCTGATAGATATGGCTAGATAGACTAAACGAAAATGAGGGGTGTCTCATATAACCTACTACAGTTTCTCGCGCTGTGGCATGATTCAAAACATATTGTTATTTCCTGATTTTTCTTTTAGTTTGACGACACTGTCGCATGTATACCATCACACTCCTTGTGATACCACGTGCATATCTGAATATACATAATTTGCGCGAAATGATTCACTCGCCGCGCGGGGAAAAAGCCACCATTTCTCCCCCCGTAAGAATTCACACAGGCGCAAGCCCCTCCTCTCACTTAGCAACCCAGGCACGTAGCAACGGCTAGACCAATGGGCGTTCTTCCAGAGGTAACACCGACTGCGGTTCCTTAGCAACGCTGTAAAAAATTGCGCTGACGTCCATTCTGTGCGGAACTATTATGGTCTGTCGGGAATTCAGAGTGGCTGGGACTGGAGAAAAATATCTGCTCTGCTAACGTTAGCGCTCACCAAGCTAGCGGTAGGTAGCACTGGAGTAAACATGGAGCTGTCTGCCGTCGGGGAGAGGGTGTTCGCTGCCGAGTCTATCATCAAAAGGAGGATAAGGAAGGTAGGCGTGAGATGTAACGTGCTCTTTTTTTCTCCCAGAGCGTTGAATATATCGCATCGACACCGCATTTTAATACTACTGTTGTCCTGCAAGCTAATGAAGTAATTTCTGTTTGTTTCTGATGGCATGCAGGGACGGATTGAATACCTTGTGAAATGGAAGGGCTGGTCTCCCAAGTAAGTCCTGTTACATTGTGTCTCTCTTGCATGTTTTCAGCCCGCGGCTGTCGTGTCTGTACTGTCTCGACTGTGGCTCTCGTTAGCTCGCCAAGGCTACCGAGACAGCCGGATTAAAAACTGAGGTGTATAGCACGATGGAGATTTTAGCTCGGAGGCTAACGCCACGGCCATCCATAGCAAGCGTTCGCTTCCTTAATCTAACTTGATGTTTTAATTTACAGATACAGCACTTGGGAGCCAGAGGAGAATATTTTGGACTCACGCCTGTTTGCCGCTTTTGAGCAGAGGTAAGATGTCTGGGCTGGCCTTTATGGGCAGAGCCAGTGGATGTTAACATGTCCAATAAATATACGGTGTCCTCGGTGCACTTTGCTCCCGTGACACTCAAAATGGGTGTCTGTTACTATATTTTTCACAGGGAGCGTGAAAGGGAGCTCTACGGGCCGAAAAAGAGAGGACCGAAACCTAAGACATTTTTGCTAAAGGTAAAGTAATTAGCGTCATTCAGTCTTTTTAACGATTGCATGCTCACAGCTTATAACGCGACGGCGTAATTGTGTCAAATTCTCACCCAAATTTTCATATGACAACAGTGTACATACTGTGTGCATTGTTGCTTCTATAGTTCATTATGACATTTTTCAAATTCATTCAAGCCTTCCTTCGTTTCGCCTAAATGTGCAGGACTCCTTAATGATGTTAAGTTCTTATTTTAAAGACAACCCATTTATTAATGAGTTGATATTAGCTCAAGTTGATCCACTAAAGGTGGTTTAAAACTTAATTGTCAATCACTAATCATAAGCTGCCACTGTGGCTGTACTAAACTACATAAATTATTTAATAATCAATAATTATTTAAATACGTCTTAATTTCCGTATCTTTTTATATGTATTTCTGTATGTATTTACAATGTCACTTCCCCACGTGAATGAAATCGGTGGAGTAAAGCCTTATGCAGTCAGCAGGCGGTTTCACCTTGTTAGGAATACGAACCGTAAAAAAATTGCTTAATGACCGACAGTTTATCTTGAACTAAATACCAGAATCTCCATTCACAAGGCTGTTGTTAATAATCGGGTCGTAAAATTTCACTAATAATTACAGGAGCCTGGCTGTAATGGTTGCTGTTGCAGTTGTTAATGCTGTAGCCTGTTTGTATGTGCTTGCAACTCTTTGCAACTTTTTTAGATTTTCAAGTGTTAGTCAAGTGGAGTGTAAAAGTTGTGTCTAGTAACTAAACAGTCTATGTGCTTTTCAAAGAGACATTATGAAATGTCACAATGTATTCTGGTATGAATGACAAAGTCAAATTGATAATTTTTATAGGAGCTGCTTCTGCTTCAGGGTCCTTGTATTTTGCATGCTGTCTCATAATCACGCTGATATGACTGTACACTCTGATGAATCAAAATGCATGGTATAAAAAGGCCTGTTGAGTCGACTGGGGGAAAAAATGTAATGGGATGATGTTTGTTTTTGTATAGCTTCAAATAATAGTTTCCCTCTAATTTTCTTACCTTCTAATAGGCTCAGGCTAAAGTTAAAGCCAAGTCCTACGAGTTCAGGGGTGAGGCAGTCAGAGGAATGCACATCACATACCCAACCCCAGAGCCAGTTGTCACACCAAGGGCTAGAGAGGGCCTGAGAGCTGTTGTTCCCACTATCTTCCCACCAAGTACTGTCAACCGTGGAGAAAGCGTACGGATTCGACAGTCAGAACTGTGTGGCCGTGAGCACCAGCAGCCCTCTCTTCAGCAGGCCAGTCCAGATGGACACATCAACATACCCAAAAAAAGAGGCCCAAAGCCTAAGCCCCGCTTCAAGGACCGCAGCTGCAGCCCTGTGGTCTCTGAGCCTCACAAGAGGAGAGCAGACGAGCAGGTGAGCCACATCCCTCACAAACTGCCTAAGTTCCATGGAGGTGAGGATATGAGGCTGGTCAAAGTGTCCCACAGACATCCAGACAACCATGGACACAGCCATAAGCACCACCACCACCATCACCACCACCACCACCATCACCACACACACAGTCGGGGAATCTCCAGTGGGAGCTCCTACAAGCAGTTCTACTTGGACCGCAGCCTGCATCCACACAGAACAGACATGGACACTCACAGAACTAAGGACAGCTCCAGCTACCTGGCACCTCCACACTTCAAGCACCAATCTAAAATGAGCCAGAGCCTGAGTTGCCCCACCGAGCTTCCACCAATGGAAAAGCCTTACTTTTTGGACAGGCCGTCCCCGACCAGGCTTGATGTTGACTTGGATGAAGTGACATGGAGGCCCTCTCTCGGCAACGTGGAAAAGGTCCTGGTGACTGATGTGACCACCAACTTCCTGACTGTCACCATCAAAGAGAGCAGCACTTCTAAAGGCTTCTTCAAAGACAAAAGATGATTGCTTGACTGATTTCCTTATGCCACACTTTGCTTTTCTGACTTACATCAGGATCCCTCTAAAGTTTATAGAACACAGTGTGATTAATTGGCAAAGCCGTTTTTGTATGTTATGTATAAAAGCAAATTACCTTATGTGCAAATATGTATATACTATAAAGCTGGACATCTGTTTAATGTTTTGACCAAATCAAATGAAGTCATTTCACAACTTGCATTGGTTAAACATGATTCTTTTACATGTTTCCTTTGCAGCAGCTGGCTACTTTCTGTACAGAGCTTGTAAATTTTACTATTTTGCAACAATAACTAACTAGAATGTATTTTTTCACTGTCATATTTTACATTGCAAGCTCATGCCAGCAAATTGAGAGAACTGTAAGGCTTGGATATAAAATCCAGTCAATGGATTGAAGATTTCTCTCTCATTTGAATTAATTAGACTGAATATACCCCGTTAAATCAATTGGGTAAAAAACAAAAAATGCTCAAGCACTTTGAATTCAAAAGTATTAAGAAATTATCTGTTTGTGTTGTGTTTAAAGACCTCGTCTTTTTCGGAGTTTGTATTGTCTCTAACATTTCTAATTAATAAATTTCTAAATTCAACACGGACAGTCTGTGCATACAACATCTCCCATTAACATAGTATATTTTACATTTTCATAGAAAACGTTCATTAAGCTTTAATGTAATAAGGCAAATAAAGAGTTGGTGTCATATCTCTTTTTAGAGGCTTCTGAATAAATTCTTTGAATTTGCTCATTTCGTTCCCCACGTGTTTGGTTGTCAGTCTTTGCTACATCGCCGCTGGCCTTGCTCCATCTTAGACAAAAATCGAAGGCAATGCATAGACTTTAAAGGGAAAAAAGAAAATAAAAAGATTTTATCAAAAGCTGGTACGCTGTCAGCGCACCAACGCATATCAACATCTTTAGGTTTGTTTTCTTTTTTCCCGTATATTTAAATTGCTTTACTTCATGCTACAGGACATTGGTAAAAATATTTTAAAAATGCGTTATTTTAAATTCCTACTCTATGAATAACTTTAGCGGTAATACAGTTGGAAGTAAAGGCCTTAAGCTTCAACCGCAACACGTTACTTAATTTAGCCAATTCAAGTCCCCTCAAGAAGGCCTGCATTTATTTTTTCGCTCAAAGTTAACTTAGCGAAAAGTTGAGTTTTTCCTTTTAAACACAACATTTTCAACCCCACAGACTCGCTGGAAATAACTGATAAAATTAAGGCCTCTCAGTCATGCAGGTCTGCTTTTCGTAGACAGCCTAAAATAAGTCGTTTGAGAAGGCCAAAATAACAAAAATGCCCTGTTTCATTTTCATGGGCTCCGTTGTTGTATCCTAATATATTCACATTAGTCATTAAATTTTTACAATTTCAGAATACACATCAATTTTATTTATGATACGTAATGTTTATATTTTTAGGTACAATATTGACCGTAACATCTACCAATGCAAGGACAGCTTCTCATTTACAGCCTTAAATAATTTGATAATAATAATAATTTGATGACCTGCATGCTTTTTAAAGAAATACCTGTTTAAGAGTATCTTCAAATAATCTGATCGTTTGTGAATTGGACTGAATGTGCGGCGTGATCAGCCTCTTTTCACTGTTCCTTGCAGGTGCGAAACTGCCTACATTTCCGTGCCACATTAGTGCTTTATGAGTCTTACAGACCTTAAAAGCGTGGTACATATGATGGCTACGTTTCATGCACATGACTACCTGCTGGCCTCCGTACAAGCCTAGTTTTTTTCTGCAGAAGTTCAAAATGACAAAAATGAAATAAACCGATCCCTTAAGATTACACATCTAATCCTGGCCTTCTCTAAAAGGCAAGTCTCACAGAAAGACACACTGAACAAAATATAAAGGCAGGAACCTATTTTTTTTAAAAAAAAGAAAGAACTGTTTTTCCGCTACGCTGATTGCCAGTATGCAAATCTAAGCCCGTCGTTAAGATTTGATGCGGTAAATCCCCTCTGACGCTGACTAAAACCCACACAACAAGAGGGGACTTATAGCAAAGATCTGCAGTGTTCAGCATTATCACTCCTCCTCTCCCTCTTATAATAATAATAATAATAATAATAATAATAATAATAATAATAATAATAATAATATAGCAAAAACACCATTTCTCAGTATAGGTACTTATGCATTTGGATTTATTTATGATTGTATTCACTCTTAATGCACTTTTCCATGATACATGATGCACAGTTTTTAAAAAACATAAAAAACTAGCCATAATAATAAACTACAGTGATGTAATACAAAAGGATTATATGCATGGCCATTTATTCAGCAGTCTTCAAATGGTCATAACAATTATTTTCGTATTTTTGTTCTTCAGGAGTTTTCATTTTTGCCATTGAGTCCATACTGTCAGTCCTTGTCCTTTACTGTGGGGCAAAAAAATAAAGAAAAGTTAAAATATTGTAAAATTAGCAGATAATTATCTGTACATTATCTGAATCTAGCACTCTAACATGTAGACCATTTAATAATCATTCACGTAAGGGGGAAACAACCAAGACAAAGAGTGAGACAGAATGAGATAGTTAATTCTGACCAAAGTTTGGTTTATTATTATTAATAAAGTATTATTTCCAAAGCTAACATTGAGGTTATGTTTGTAAAGTTTAAAACAATCCCCAGTGCATAACTTATACATTATACTTATACAGTATCTTTATGTCATTTGTTGATTTTCCAACATCAACAAAACTGATGTGACTATATTAAAAACTAAACCAAAGTTTACAAATACTGTCACTCATCTCTCAGCAGTGAAATATTGTTGATTTTAAGCCAGTTTTGGTATAACCAAATTAATACAAGATAACTCAGTGTCAAAAATAATTCAATATGAACTTGACACTGAAACTGTTTTACAGGTTTCTGGGGTTTCCTGCTCTGCCAAACAGATGTGATGAAATCACAAAAAAACAGGAAGAGAACTCACAAGACAGTAGTGATAAATACCAACATCACAGCATGTAGCTCAGCATGTAAGAAAAGACGAACATCATGGTGGAAACAAAGACATTCGCTTATATATCAACAAGATAACTTGACAAGCCTTGACATAAATTTCTTGTGTCCTTTTGAAATGTGTAAAAATGACTTAAGTTGTGAATCGGAAATGTTTCATTTTAAATGTGTGTGGAAAAAGACTATGGTTCTGTGTTGGTGTCCTCTTAGTACTGATGTGGGTTTGTGCACGTTGCATTTGTGTATAGTTTGCATTTAAGGTCGGAAGTGAAAGTGGAGACTTGAGGTAACCTCTGTGATCCGTGCCATCAGACTGGGTATCCATAGTTCCTGTCACAGCGAGGGTAGCAGTGGGGGTTCAGCCAGTGCTCCAGGTTGGTCTCCTGGGCCCTCTGATCCAGAGCCTGCATGTGGAGCAGATGCTCCTTGGGGGAGTAATAAGGTGATTAAGGTGGATGTACCAACAGGCAAATAAACTGAAAGCAACTACACAAGAAATGTGGGAAATGCAGATGAGGTTTGCTATTGTAAGGAAACTTGATGTACTCAACTGTGATTTTTGTTTCCTTATATGATTATGTTGTATCAATCTTTTTGTGTAATTTACCGAAGTTAGCATCTTCTCTGTTTTACAGTGCAATATTTTCCTATGTGGTTGTGATATTTAATGTTGCTGAATCTGCCTAGGGGCAGGTGCAGGGAGTTTTTTTCTCCACTGTGATAATTGAGAAACTCTGCAGAAAGAGAAGAGAGTAAAGACACTGCGATCAAGCTCACTGATGGGAGAGCACAGTTTGACTAGAGACAGGTATGAGCCTATAGCAGGCATGTGTTTAATTAAAAAATCTCTACAGACAAACAGCCATACAACTGATGAGAATCCTATTCTCACCAGCATGTTTGCAGAAAACTGGCACAGCCCTACTCTAATTTGCAGTCCAAATGGTAAAGGGGAATCACTGAGCCACAGTCCTGACTCAGAACAGAAGTTCTCTGTTTAAATGTTTGCTTTACAACACAACATCACAATAAACAGCACATGACAGCGCAAAATGAAATTACAGAAATGAGTGGAGATAAACAGAGGGAAACATACTTGGACTTGTACAGTGATGAATGGATGCATTCAAAGCGGCACATTGCACAAATGCATGGAGAGAGATGACTTACAGACGAAAAGGCTTCAGTTAGGTTTTTTCCTCAGGTCAGATTAATGGCCCACAACAAGTTCAGCAACAAAAGAACAAAGCTACAAAATGTCCTTTACTCCATAATAAAATAAGAGTGAATGAGATTATGATTGCATGAAAACAGATTTGTAGATAAAAATTCCTAAAACAGTTTTCACCAAATCATTTGAAGGACATTGATTCAACTTTTGTGGTGAAAAGCTTCAAAGGCAAATCAACAAGGCTCTATTGTCAGTCTACCATGTGTCTGTGGTACACGATAGACTTGTTAATGATTTCAAATTAGGACTGAAATGTTAGATTACATTAAGTTGAATCTATCATGGAGCTTTTCTGAAGGAGATCTCTGATGTCTCAGCTCTATTTTTTGTATTACTTTTTTAATAATTAATATTTAATAATTAACAGTATTATTGGTTTTAATTGTCTTTCTCATTGTTGGTTTGTTATGTCAACTGTAACTGATGCTCTAAAAAATTACCAGGATTTTTTAAAAAAAAGGAAAATAAGTGATAAAATTATAAGATTGTGTCACATACTGACTTTAGATAAAGATAATGTAGTTTGTAAATAGGTATTTTGTATTTTGTAAAAAACTGGAAATTACTTATAATCCCTTATATAAAATTTATAATCAAGAGAATATAAATACTTAATAAATTGTGATACACTGTAACAGACTACACTGTATTACTATGCACATCTAAGTTTTCTTTTCTTTTTCCTTTTTTCTTTCTTTCTTGTTTTTTTATTTTATTTTATTATTTTTTTTCATCAATCAATGTATTTGGACATAACTGCAACCCCTAAACTGGACAGTTGAAGTGCAAACAGATGATTAATGCCTCATTGTATAATTCCAATCATACATATAAAGTGTGTCGTGGGGTTGAAATGTAGTTAAAAACTGTTTTAATATCTATCCGCTTGTGTATTAGCGGTGTCGTGATAACTGTGATAATAAAAAATGAAATATTAATATTGTGTTAATGATACAGAACTGTGTATATTGTGTAAACAATCTAAACATGTCTTTGTTTATTTGATTTTCTCTGTAAATTATATAGTAATAGTTTTAGTTTAAGCTACTTTATAAATGCTTTATAACACACTATGAATTATTTTGTGTGATGTTTATCATTCCCGAATTGTTGATATGGCATCACTAGACTCTGAGGAATATGAAGAGAGTTAATACTGGTCACAAAACATTATTTCACTTTTAGTGTCTTTATATGGGGTCTCATTAGAAAGGTTAAAACAGCACCCACAGCCCTGAAACTCAGTATGATCAATAATCAATAGTCAGTCTCCACTTTATTTTTGTGTATCTGTGCCCCATATGAGCCTTACTCTAATTGGCTCATCAGGGTATCCGGGCTTCATGGGTCGATCCTGCCTCTTGCTGCGGAGCAGTTGCTTAGCAAAGCTCTCCTTGATGATGGGGTTTGCATCTGAGGAAGAGACAAAGATAAAAATGTTTACTCTTATGTCTTGTGATACGCACATCAAATTCTCTGACTTGTACTGGGAAAAAAAATTGGAGTTAACAAACAGTATGTAGAAAAGATAAAGAATACCTTTAAAAAAAAAAAAAAAAAAAAACTTTGTTACAGTCTTGTAAATTTTAGTGTGTGTGTGTGAGTGCTGTTTCCCCTGTTTTGGCTTCCTCTTTCCAAGAGTCTCAGGAACTGGGACGGTCTGTCCTGAGTCTAACTTCTGCCCGAGTTATTTTGATTTTTTCTATGAATAACACAGCTGTTTTCTCACTGACTGTGTTGGTTAATCAGGATAACATTCCTCTTACTGAGAGCTGTGTTTGGACTCATGAATGATCCTCTGACCACTGTCTGCTGTTGGTGAGCTGCGGCTGACCTGATCTGTTTAGCTAGTCCATGTGAGACTGTTTATTCACCAACGCAAGCCTCAAGGGAGCTGCTTACACTCTCTCTCTCTTTCTCTCTCTCTCTCTCTCTCTCTCTCTCTCTAACCCAGGCCTGTACTGGTAGGCAGTGTGTTTGGTGGAAGGTAACAAAGTGCCCATTCATCCTCCTCACTCCCCAGGGAGTCAGGCCAATGCTGCATGTGACCCCTGCAGGCAGCCAGGCTGGCTCTCTTTTCCTTTCCTGCCAAAGGGAAAGAACTCACCTCTGTCAACACAACCCGAGGAGCTGCTGCCGCTCACAACGACGTGGCAAAACACTCACACATTCTTTTGCTATCTTATTAAGAAATTTGTATTTTTCATTAGCAGAAAAATTTGCATTTGTGGAGAATTGTGCAACTACATTTTTTTGTTCAGAATATGCATGCTGAAATTAAATTAATTGTGCATGGAAAAGCAGTAACCTGTGAAATGTAATGAAGTAACAAAAAATAGCTGCAAAGATACTGCCTTAATAATAATGAAACAGCATTTCACTTTCTTAATTTTGCATCTAAAATTAACCATGCAACAAAACAAAAAATGCACTAAATTCACATATAACAATCCTGCATGGGCTCAATATTACTCCTTTATTTCCTAATGTGATTTTACGAACCCCAAATTCTCATACAACAAGATGATTTTAATTAAAATATAATCCCATAATTTATTGTGACAGGCATCAGCTCTCCTTAGATCAATCCCTTGAGATTCCTACCTGTGTAGATGGTCAGCAGGACTACACAAAGCAAAAACACAACAAACTTCTTCATCTTCCTTGCTGTTTTCCTGCCTGAGTCTTCTCTGCTCTGAGGTCCCAGCCAGAGTCGACAGGAGGTGAAGGGGGGAAATTCTCCTCCTCCTCCTGCACGTCACTCAAACAACTATCACATACCTGCTCATGTTACTGAACAGATATTCACAATAATCACCATGGGTGATGGTACATTTTTTCATTAAGAAATAAAAAATATAATTATAATACTGCACCTCTACTTTTAGCATTATGACTGTGGAGGAACAATCAGATGCACATTCTTTATTATGTTTATTGAGTTGTCCACTAGATGGCAGTGCAAACACAAATGGTGCATTCTTTTGAGCAAAGTGCATGCTATTAATATCTTCTCAAAAAAGCAGTGGTGAGCTTGCAGATGTTTGTAAATGTACATGATCAATTTTTAACTCTATCTGTGATCATGTATCCTAATGAGGGCTGTTAGCTCCTGTTGTGGCTGCGCTTACTATTAATCCAGTGGAGAAGTGCTGACTGCACTAGAACTGATGGAAACTTGGACACAACAGGGTATACACACACTGCACGGAGAGAAGGCTCTGACCCTTCCTGGATTCACTCTGGCCATGGTTCCTGTCAGTTCATAATATCCAGGATACCTCAGTCTTCAGTCCATCAATTTGCTTTGTTTATTATGTTGTTATCATGTATATTGTATACATTATATTTATCACATTGCACATCACGGCCATCAGGTGTTTGATTGTTATTGTTTTCTTTGTATTGCCCCCCTGCTATTACAGTGACTCCATATCTGAACAAAGACAAAGGTTTAATTTCGTTTTACAATATCAAAACATTTGTTTTTGTTTTAAATCCTATTTATTTAATGATTTGGATCAATGTTACTGTGTTTATTCTCTTATCTTCAGAAATATCACAAAGTTTTTGTTTTGTTTTGTTTTTTATACTATGTATTAGTGGACCGGTATTTCAATGGTGGGTTGGAGCACTGCCAGTGACGTACGAGGGTCGACGTCATTGTGCGTCATTGTTTCCGTTTCCGCTTCTTGCTGCCCCTTGTGCGTTGGACATGTGTCTCCAACACCGTACGCAGTTTAATGATTTTGTTGTTGCAGTGAATACCTGAGGCACAGAAAGCTCTTGATCCCTCTGTGTGATTATACAACACGCTTTTAGCTCGATGCAGTGCATAGCGCATGCGCAATATGGAGCAACATTATCACGTCAGGAGTTCAGAATCAGAGATGATAAGAAAAGTGAAATGCTATATGCTGTCTTACTTTTTGCTGAAATGTCATCAGAAAACAGGAAATAATTAACTTTGATAGACTAAAGTTCAAAAGTCTGCTGTGTTCCGTGCACTGTGGCTGCTCCTGTTTCGTTATATTAATTTGGCTATAAAAGCTAATCTGTAAACATTTATCACCAAACACTGTAATGGTTATGATAAGTAAAATGCGTGAGGGTTTTTATAAGTACATTTAGTCTGATGCCGCTGGTTTTAAGTGGACTATATTATTAAACAGCCTACTATGCTGATATAAGAATGTATAATACTTGTATTGTAAATATTTGTATGCTATTGTAAACTTATAGCCCACTACACTTGAGAAGGACAATGGCCTAATGATTCCTCCCTTTTAAACATCTTATTTCAAGAACTGCTCAAGACCCTAAGATTGCTAAAAAAAAAAAAAAAGAGAGAGAAAAACATAGAGAAAAAACCCAAACAAGAATGCAGATTTGTTTGTCAGAACTTTAATTTTCTCCTTCTTCCCTAAATCATCACATGACTCCCCAGACTTATCTGGTGATCCAGTAGAAAGCCCAGACCCCCAGGGTTGAAAACCAGGGGTCAAAACAGTGAGGCAATAAAATTATTTAAACTTGCTCCACCTTTACCAGCTACATTGTAACGCTCTTAAGGCAGTCATGGGTCAGTATTACCAACCTTTAATGTGTAATAATTTATTATATAATTATATATGTATTGTAACAATCTACATAATTTGCAGGGGCATTTTTTGCACAATGATCAATTTTACTTTTAATTCTTGGGGGGTATTGTGCAAAACGTGCCTACTTTCACCACTAAGCACATTTTGTTGCTAAAAGCCTATTCCTACAATTTCTCTTGTGTAAAATCTGTGAGTACAGGACTTTTACTTGTACTTTAGTCTTTTGTAGTGTGGTATTTCTAATCCTTTTACTTGAGTCCATGGATTAGAGGATATAATTATTCTGCGCCTGAGCGTTTTCCCTGTTGGTGAGCTGAATCATCTTGACACTTACATACTCTTTGATGAACCTAAGGTAGCCGGGTAGCTCATTGGTTCAACGTCACTTAGCTGTTCTCTTGTTTATGGCTACTTTGACACAAAATGTTGATATTTAACATGAAAATAGTGCCAGCAGCCGGCTGGTGTCTGTGAACATGAGTGTCGCGGGGATAACGTGGCGTGCGTCCAGTGCTCAGTGTTGTTTACATCGGTCTCTCGTGTTACTGATTTCCGCTCGTTAGCATCACCCATCGCTCGCGCTACAGTCCAGCAGCGATGTATAAGGAGGCGGACGAGGTGCAGGACGACTGCGGCTCCCGGGAGGAGTGGACGCTCCTGTTCTGGACCTCTCTGGCCGTCATCGTCCCGGTCATTATCACACTGTGGTGCAGCGCTCAGCGCTCCAAGCGGAAAACTCACATGAAGGGTTTCTTTCGTAAGAGCAAGCACGGCTGGCATTACACGGACCTGTTCAACAAGCCCACCTACTGCTGCGTCTGCTCCCAGCACATCCTCCAAGGGGCTTTTTGCGACTGCTGCGGCGTGTGCGCCGATGAGCAATGTCTGCGCCGGGCTGACCGGAGCCTGCCGTGCAAGGAGATTATGGCCCCGTCGAGCCCCGATGGAGCCATGGAGCACCGCTGGGTCCGCGGAAATGTCCCCCTCGCCAGCTACTGTGCAGTATGCAAGCAGCAGTGTGGGACCCAGCCGAAGCTCTGCGATCTCAGGTAACGTAGGTGGTGCTACAGGTGCAGCCGCATGCATATGAGACTCATTTTAGTGTGCGTGTGTGACGGGGATTTTGCTCTTGCGCCCATCAAGAGCTCCATTGTACAGTCTAGCTGACTTATGGATAGTTTGCCTACACTTTGTCCTGCCTTTGATAATATTCTTGAAGTCTCAGTTTCCTGCACTATAGGCTACTGCTTCACAACGTTGTCACGCGATCATGGGCTACACAACGTCATTTCATTTTAATCTGCCTTTAATTTGCTCAAATGGACTGCCGCTCTCTGGGATGGCAGGGCACTGGCAGGCTTAATCTCTCAGATATAATGACAGCTTCACAGGTCAGTGTCAGTGACCAGCACCTCTGCAGCTAGGAAGGATTTAGGGTCTTGGTTCCTTTTAGCAGGAATAGCTTCTTTGTATTTTTTTTTCTTTTTTCTAATTGCTTATTTTCCTCTGTCCCTCCTCCAGGTGTGTGTGGTGTCAGACCACAGTGCACGATGACTGCATGGACAGCCTGGCAGATGCAGATCAGTGTGACCTGGGCGAGTTCCACAGTCTCATCATCCCTCCTCATTACCTTTACCGTGTCAACAAGCTGCGCCGCAGGCACCCCGATGAGTACAGCAAGGTTCTGCACGTAGTACTCAGTGGACTCGTATTGTGGGAATAAGCGATGTCCAAGAGCAGTTTCAAGCAATGCTGATGTGTATGTTTGTCTATGTGTTTGTTTAGCTGGCATCTTCCTGTGGCAATTGCTGGACTCCAGTTTTGGTCTTGGCTAACACACGTAGTGGTAACAACATGGGGGAGGCTCTGCTGGGAGAATTTCGCACCCTTCTGAATCCTGTGCAGGTCAGTCTGGAGCTTCTCACTCTGTCTCATTCAAAACAAATCATCCTTAAACACTCACTTATTTTTTTAAAAGCCTGGAAAGGAGCCCAGAGTTTAATTTCTGCACTAAAACACAACATAAAATTGTCTCTTCTCTCGTCTTTTCTCCAGGTGTTTGACTTATCAGAGCTTACCCCCTCCAAAGCCCTCCAGCTTTGCACCCTGCTGCCTCCAGGCAGTGTCCGGGTGCTGGTGTGTGGGGGGGACGGCACAGTAGGCTGGGTGCTGGATGCCATTGATACTATGAGGCTGAAGGTGAAATGGAACTGTCCTTGAGCCATGAGAAGGATTTTATCATTACAATTAATCATCACTTTTTTGAAGTGTTGCCATATTGTTTTCCCCCCCTGCATAGCAGAACTTCTCAAGTTAATAACACACTTGTTGCTCATTTTGCTCTTATTTCACCGATTCAGGGCCAAGACCAGTTTATTCCTAGGGTCACCATCCTGCCTCTTGGGACAGGAAATGACCTTTCAAACACATTAGGCTGGGGTGCGGGGTACGCCGGAGAGATCCCTGTGGAACAGGTTCTCCGCAACATCCTTGATGCCGAGGTGGTTAAAATGGACAGGTGGGGCTTTAATACTAGTTTCTTTCCTTGCTTTTATAGAAAAAGTCTTTCACAGTATTGTGATGTATATTATACAGTCTAGAAGCTATAGAAGATCTGCTGATAAATTAGTGGCTGTACAGTTTCTTTGTGATGAAATATGTGGCATTTAAAGGTGTAATAAGTAACATGAAGCACCAATTACAATTCATGTATGTCGATAATAATTAATACTGCGCTCTGTACGTGCAGGGCTGATATCTGCTTTTAAGTGTGCTATGGAAGTAGAAGAGTGCACAGTAGTGTAATAAGTGTATGCTGGGAAGCATGTAATTGCTACCATACTGGGAGTTGAACCTATGACCTATGAATATATGAGCCCTGTACATTATAAACAATGTACTTTATATTGTGACGCAGCAATCAAGATTGCAAATGATTTGAAACAATTCTTACCACATTTCCAACCATACACTCATGGGTTTGCACTGCACTCTAGTCAGTGCTTGAAAGTTACACATAGCACATCAAAAGGCCTCAAAAAGTCTTAACTTAAGTTAAGGGAACTTAAGGATGCTTAGAATATCCTTGTGTTTGTTGATATAATCTGTGTTCAGGCTTTGATTCTCTCCATTCTTTTCTCTAAATTTTAGTTTTTTATAGACTGGTGAGAAGATTAACAATTTAACTAAAATGTCATTAGCATTTTTCTAGTTTTCAGTATTGTTAGATGTAAGATATTTGATCTTTACTACTTAAGAAACAGTGAAAAAATATTTGCATAAATTCAATATTTTTCCAGCAGAGTGTAAGTGTTTCGTCTGTTTTTTGATAAATTTCTCAATTGTTTTTAGATGGAAGGTGCAGGTGGCTTCAAAAGGCCTCTACTTTCGTAAACCAAAGGTGAGTTTCACATTATTTTGTCTCAACATGCAGTCTCATCTAAACTTAAAGATGTTATCATTCAGGCCTTGTGTGTTGTGGGTTTTTGGCCCATCGAGACAAAAATCAGCACATGTAAAATACACTGCACGTCCTCCTCAGGTTCTGTCCATGAACAACTACTTCTCCGTGGGGCCAGATGCTCTGATGGCGCTCAACTTCCACACTCACCGGGAGAAAACCCCTTCCTTCTTCTCCAGCCGCATCATCAACAAGGTGGTGGAGTTTGACTGGCTTTGTTTGAATACATAAATCACGTGCAAATGTTTGGTGAATAAAATTTGAATATTATTATTATAAAGTTCCTCTGAGTATGCTATCTGACAAAGACATTGTGTTATAATAATATTTACTTTTCTGGTTTTGTCCCCAGGCTGTTTATTTTCTGTATGGCACCAAAGATTGTTTAGTGCAGGAATGTAAGGATCTGGATAAGAAGATTGAGGTACAGTGGCTTTGTTAATGTGATGTAGCCTCATGCTAATCCTGCTTTACCAATGCATTTGAAATGACCCATTAATCAATGTTTTGCCAATTTTTTCACTATTTGTAATATGTTTTGGGCTGGAAATCACTGACCTATTCCCTAAATTTGAGGATGAGTTTTTATATTATGTCTGGACTTAATTCCGAATGAAAATGATTGTTTTTCTGAATTTTAGTTTGGTTTTCTGTTATCAGTCTTAAGCTTTTAACCTTGACTACTTTGAATTAAATAGTGAATTGAGTGCCTACTAAAATGTAGTTAAGGTATTAAATGAACAACTTTCAATTTTATTTCTTTTGTGTAAAAATTAAACAACATATCATGATTATTTGTGAGCAGTGGAGGAGCTGGTGTAGGTTTTTTTAACTTTGATAGGAGCAAAGCTAGACATTTCCACTCCTTTCTGGTCTTCTCACTAAGCCAAGCTTACTAACTGCTTTATATATCTTAACACATTGTACATATTTTAATTGTAAGAAGTCCTGCTCACTTAATACTTCAGCCACACTGTATAAACCAAATATATGGGATCTTCTTCAGAAATATAGCCAATTATCAGCATCAGCCTCAAAAGTCCAGCATCAGTTAAGCTCTGCTCTCTAGAAAGTTTTACCTTCCAAAACACGAGATCTATTTCCTTTTGGTTTCACTCATAAGTGTGTTAGACAATGTAGAAAATAAAATAGCTCTGTTTGTTGTTGTTCTGTGAGAACATTGCCAGTCCAGAGTATGAAAAGGTGAAACTGGTACCAAGTTAACAAGCTGTCAATACTCGCTTTGTGTGTGTGTGTGTGTGTGTGTGTGTGTGGGTGTGTGTGTGTGTGCGTTTTTTTCCACCCCAGCTGGAGTTGGATGGGGAGAGGGTGGCGCTGCCCAGTCTGGAGGGCATCATAGTTTGTAATATCGGCTACTGGGGAGGAGGCTGCAGACTCTGGGAGGGTATGGGCGATGAGCCCTGCCCCCCGACACGGTAAGAGAGCATTACTGAATCGGTGTTAAGCTCTAAACTGTTAAATACCCATCAGAGGGCCGAAGGATTCCCACCCAGTTATTGTTGATGCTCTGGTATTCTTACTGACATGTTTTTTATCAAGTAGCATAGCAGCTAACAGTGAGCAGCAGTGTTACTGTCTTTCTCATCCTGCAGGCTGGATGACGGTCTACTGGAGGTGGTGGGTGTGTTTGGGTCCTTCCACTGTGCTCAGATCCAGGTCAAGCTGGCCAATCCTGTGCGACTGGGACAGGCCCACACCGTCAGGGTGAGGCAATAACACACACACACACACACACACACACACAGAGTTCTACCACAGCACTTCTAGCTCACTTCAACAAGTGGGTGTGGAGAAAAACAATAAATGAATCCAATTAGTTTTCTCTGCCACCTTCATCAGCCTCATCACATAACTTGAGAGTCAAATTTGAATGAACCTGTTTTAGCACATGCTCTCTGGCTCTGGCATGTGCTTTGCTTGTTTTCTTACCACCACAGAATCCACCATTAATCACTCACAAAATCACAAAAAAATTTGTTATTGATGATGTACCGCTCATCTTAAAGTTCAAATGAAAAACAAACAAACAAACAAAAACGCTCACAAGTGCTTTTGTGACAGTGACATCTACTAGCACTGTCAACATGGTTTGCAGCGGCAAGGAGACAGAGGAGGGCTGCCAGTGTGCTCCTGCACAAGTATCTGCAACAAACGCTTAAGTGCGACCATGGCAACCAAAGGAAGTACAACAAAAGATGGAGGGGCTTATTTGACTGGTATTTGAATACCTTACAGAGTTACTGTACAAGGTCGTTTTTAACATTGTTACTTACCAAAGGATTAGGTTTGATGTCTTTGAAAGTGTTGAAGAAAAGAAACATGAATATTTTTTTAGCATTTGTTAGCATTTATATGTGATTAGCGAATAATATATTAATGATTAAATAAGTATTTGAGCTTTCCATCATAATAGCAATCAAAAGTATTTGAAATGCTGAACTGAAAATGGTCTGAGCACATTGAAAAGGACATTTAGTTTAGATAAATTTGTGGAGACCTGACGATAATAGATTATACACTCTACATAAAACCACCTATCGATGAAGTCATACAAATAATGTGCACTCAAAATATCACACGCTTGGGTCTCTGGTGTTATCTTTCCCTCTCTAGCTTATACTTAAGAGCTCCAAGATGCCCATGCAGGTGGATGGGGAGCCGTGGGCCCAGGGTCCCTGCACCATCACCATCACCCATAAGACGCAGGCCCTCATGCTCTATCACAGTGCCGAGCAGACAGACGATGACGAAGATGAATCCAGCGCCTCTGAGACTGAGAGCCCAACTCCTCATGACTCGCCCAGGCCCCCAGGGCCAGCCTCTGCTCGTGCTTGACCCAAACCAAACCCACAGTGATCTGAAGCTCTCTTCTCCTAGATTCTGTCTTTTCTCTGTAGCCAACTTTCTTATTATTCCCTTATGTACAATGACACTTACCTGTCCTTGTCTAAGATCACTGAACACACTTTATCCTCAAATCATGTTGATGGGAATAGGCGTCATATTTTTCCTGTGTAATCAGTGGAATTTTTTTCAGAGAGCTAACAAGGGTCAGAAAGGTTTGTTTGGAATTGGGCTGCTCTGATTTGTTTTGGGGTTTTTTATCTCCACATGCCCCACATATTGTAACCCAGAGCTCAGGCAGTTCCCCCTCCATAGGCGGGAATCAAGAGGTGAATGTTTGGAGAAAGATTGCAGTTTATTTGCACTGATTCCTTGTGCCATAGATATCTATAGTGAACTATACTGTATTTATTATACTGTATTTACAAATGAATGCCCAGCGCAGCCCTGCAGGTAACAGTGAGCCACTTTTAACAAGCTGCCCAGGTTCGTTTGACTGAATTCCCTCAAAGCCATGTATCCATCAACTGCAGATAATGAATTAGTTGTACTAAAAAATACTAGAAAAAAATGCCACCACAATGAATGTGAAGTGGAGGTTTGGCTGAAGGTGCATGAACTAGATGGCCACTAGACTACAGTTGATGATGGTTGAATTTTAAAACTGTAGAGAATCTCTCCTAAATTCTTCTTTCAGGCTAGTCATCACAGCATTTTTTTTACAGTGTCTCCTGCATTTGTCAAGACAAGGCTTTGAGATTTGTGTGTGTGTGTGTGTGTGTGTTGGCGTGTTGGCCTTAAGGTCTCTGAATTTCAATGGATTGAGGGTTTTGTTACAACTACAGATGTGCTGTTCATCACTGGATGTGGATGCTTGTTTGCTTACTTCATGATGCACAAGAGTTCACCAAACAGTGAGATTGTACTAAGATGCATCCTTGAAACTATATTTAACTTTGCTATAAGAGCTACAGGAAAACAGCCTAACTTGTTTACTTTGGTTTATTTTGAAAGTACTGCCAATAATGTTTTGTTCAGAGAAGTATTTTTGCCTACATTTACTGTAAAACCTTTTGTGTTTATCCTTTTTACATGGTTCCTCTTGTTTACATGTTTTGTGCTGCACTGTTTTGGCTTTTACACTGATTAATACCTTACGCTCCTGATACATGACACCACCACGTTATTCTTGGATGTTTCTGCTGATTGTGATAACTGCTGATGAGATTAAGCTGTCCCATATTGTTGTTTTATGTTGTTCAGTTCATCCTCTCATATTTCATCATGTGTTTTACCATATAGTCACCACAAGGTGGCAGAGTAAAGAGAGTGCTTTTCCTAGACATGTTGTTCTTATGAAACCTCTGCAGTTAAATATTAATGGCATCAGAGTAATTTGCAACATTTCCAACAGTGTTCAGGTGACATCAGTCAAACTGTGGATTTTAACTAATAGAATCTTTCCTGTAAAACCCATTATCTGAGTAGGGGGTCTGACTATCAAATAACCTACTTATATTGAAATAAGTTTTATCATTTGAGGTTGACCTTTTTACAAAAGGAAGAAAATTGTCTGTTGCTCTAAGCCATATCAGAGAAGTCTGTATGATGTTAATTTATGCTTTAGTAAAAATCTGGGAGCTAACCTGTAGCTTAAAATGTTGAACAGGGGTCAGTTTTAAGCCATGCTTTTGAAACTTGCAGCTCCTTGGCAGGAAATCAAGGCTCATTTTGTCATCACCCTCTGTTTGTTTGGTAAAGTTCTTTTTGCTCAAGGACATCTATTCGATTGTTACCTAATCCATGTTTACCACAGCGGTGTTTGTTTGAGTTATGTTGCACTGAATTTGTTGAAATGATGTGAGGGAAGTTTGGGGCAGGTTTTAGCCACACTAGCAACTTGGTTTCAGTGTTTTCCAGTGAAATACCAAGAAACATGGCTGCTTCTCAAAGTCTGTTTAATGAACTGTGGTACAATGTGATTCAGAAACAGTCCACCCTCAGAGAACAAATCCCAATGAATTTGATAAACCTGACTATTTATTTATCGCCACCACTGGGCTGTTTGTCCTTGTCAAATACATGAGTTAACAGTGAACTTTTCTAGTTAAGGGTATATTGCAAGTGTACATGCTTAATATACACATAACACATTTCTACATGACAGCACATGCTAACATGCTGGCTCTCATTAAATAGGTTGGACCCAAATTTTTTGGCGAAACATCTTCAAGCTGCACTCATAGATAACTATTTTAACCATGATGCAATGTATAATGCCTAATGTGAAATGGGTTGCTGCTGAATCAAAGAACAATTATTCCCCTCTGGTTTGCATTACACTGCAGCATGTTTCTGTTCAAAGTTCCGGCTTTACACTTAAGAAGTTTTCTGCATCACTTGAATCTTACAAATTCTTATTCTGGTTTTTCAGCAGCAATTGCAAGCTTTTTTTCAGATTAACTCACAGTACACAGTCCGCCCCTGCTTGCACAAACAAAACGGTAACTGGCTATTGTCCTGCCTGTTGTCTAACCAAAGACCAAATCTGAGCTAAAGCAATATTGCACTTAAAGTTGCCAAAAACATAACTTCAAATCAACACAAATATTCCTCAGTGTCTTCTGAATGTGTAGTTAGCCTTTTGTTTGCTAACATTTTAAGCCTAATAACCTTTTAAGGCCTCAATCTGAAAAATTTGTCGGCTGTTGAGCTCCATTTGGACTTTGCAACCTTTATCCGATCAATATTGTACAAAAATCTGCCAATGCAGAATTAGACTCTTGATAAACTGGTTGCTGGTGTGGCTAAACACTTTCACTTGTTTTACTGTTACGGTTGGAGGGATGTGACTGAAATGTTATTGGTTAAAATGCCCCAAACATGTAGCTGTGAGTTTATTTATCAATAAACATTGGCAAGTATTTAACATTAATATATAAACCCAATTTGGTAAACTGGAGTATTTAAATTTGCCATGCCAAATTGAATTTTCAAATATTTCAGGTTAAACTGACCAAAATCCTTTCCTCATTAACTAATATATTTGAATTGGCTTAGACCGTAGCTGTTAATATCTGTAAAGTTAAGTGAGCCTTAAAGACAATCCTAAAATGAGGAATTATATGGCCTTACCTGAAAATAAATAAAAATACAAAGACACGTAGGTAGGGGCTCAGAGTCAGCTACATAACACAGTTTTATCAACTGCTGCCATATAACCCAAGTGGGTATCTCCAAATTGAACTGAGAAATGCACAAAGGCAGCAGAACATAGCTTACTAATGATACTAATGCTAAGAGTCTTTTATTATAAAAATCTATGTCTCCTCTCTAAACTCTTCCAAAAAATACATAAATATGATATCAGGCTATGACAGCCTTATTGAACCAATGTCAAAGTATTCTGACTACTTTATTAAACCATGTTTCCTTTACTTCCTGCTTATGTTCAAGCCCATTGATATAAGAGCACTCCACACAAATATAAAGCGCACATGCAGCCAGGCAACACAGACACTTTCAAAGTACCAGAATCTTAAATGAAACTTATTGATTTCTCACTGTCACTTAAAGAGTGGATCTTTGTTAATATAATCTTCATTTCATATATTAAAATATGTAAACAGATAAAAGGGTGTACTGTGGATGAGGGGGCTTGCTATAGTCCCTCCTGTGCAGGTTTGTACCTGAGTTAATAAGAAGAGGATTCTGTTAAATCAAATAAAGTACATTTTTTCTTAAACACATTATCAGGTGAGGACATTACATTAATGATGTCTCTTTTGTCTGTATCAGAGGTAGAGCTGCAAGCTTCCTAGAAGTTTCTGTGGGTTAGACAGTAAAAGTGTGAATTTCTCACATTGAGGGCTCCTCAGCTCGTTTTTTTTTTTTTTAAAAAAGAGCCAAGGTAAAAGTAACTGAGACAGAAACAACTTTAATTGATAACAATCTTTGGTCGAATTGTATCCATACTGATTTTGATTGAACCACAAGATATTGTACAATCTTTGGAACTTTTAGACAGTCATATACAAATTTGCACATTATTCAATGCCATTTGTTAACACTGAAACCACGAATATCCTGTTGGGTAAACTGAATAAAACACCCGCACATCAAGCATTTCAAATGTTGGTTTAATGTTGTCTTTTAACGGCACAGTTGGAGTGAAACCCAGCCTTTGTATAACAATAGATACAAAGACCAATAAGGAACTTTTGGTTAAGATCAGTCCAAATAACAAAATCAATCAATTTATGTAATGTAGATAATTATTAATTTATCATCACCAAAGAAAAAAGGTCTGTACCTGAAGTGCATTGGCAGAAATGCCTCACATCAACCTTTTCACCTCACCACAGTTAACAATGTCATTCCACTAAACTCTCGTGTTGTTAGTTGTTAGTTGTGTCTCTGATCAGGTGTCTTGTGAACCCCTCCATGCGGTAAGGCTTGTACTCAAACTGCCTTTGTCACAACAAAGGAAAACATATTCAAAGAGCTAACCTAACTGTTCATGTACTGTACATGACTTAGATCTCTACCGCTTCAAACTCATAGTTTATCATACCTTTTAGCGCCTGCAAGGTTAGCGTGCTCATGGTACTAGCAAGTCTATCTGAACAAACACTTCATGAAACTTGCGTTTTTGTGATCATACAACCACAAATCAGAAGCAAGCTTTCCTTTTCCAACATAAAACAGTGATTAGAACAACAGAGCGACTGTGTATGTGTGCCTGCATGTCATTTCTATGCACACGCTCCTCAAGCTTAAATTTTGCACAAAGTAATGGATGAGCCACTGGAGAAAATCCAGAGGGCCCCTCTACATTTATTAGAGAGATCACCCAGAACTGACTCAGGTCCAAGGACTCCTTCTCCTTTGGAATAAGAACTCCTCCTGCCCTACACCATGCTCTGGGAATAAACTGTGTTGGGATTCGCTACAGATGGATGTTTGGAAATTGATAGTCACTTAATTACTAATAGTAATAAGTATAAAAACAAT
>JAPZDV010000020.1:24303818-24349949 GCA_029814665.1 Acanthurus lineatus
GGGGTCTTCCGGCGGATCCCACCTGGGCAAGACGGTGTTCCGACCAATGAGAGGCATGAGTTTGAATTTGAAAATAACTCACCCCAGGGGGTCCTTTACCGGACCGACGCAGTTTTGGCGGGCCGCTATTGTTCTAGGGCTTTGCTGAATCGTGCAGGTTTGTCTTTGGTTGAGACATGGTCGAGGTCCCAACAACTGTTTCTCCCAAACTATTCTTAATTGCCTCCAAAAAAACTTTACGATATCAGGTGCACTTTTATAAACCCAGTAGGGGACTCCATTTGGCCCTGGGGCCGAAGAAGCCTTTTCACGCCTGACTATGTCCTCAACCTCCTTCCACCTAAGTGGTCTAACATCCAGCTTATGATCTATCTTCCCTAATGGTGGCATGTCAGGTGGAAGGCCTACAACTCTTCATCCATCCATCCATCTTCGTCGGCTTAAGATTGAGTAGCAGCTTCAGCAGAGGAGCCCAGACTTCCTTTTCCCTGGCCACATTAACCAGCTCTGACTGGGGGATCCTGAGGCGTTTTCCAGGCCAGTGTGGAGATATAAACCCTCCACCTAATCCTGGGTCTGCCCCGTGGCCTCCTCCCAGCTGGTCGTGCCTGGAACACCTCCCTAGGGAGGTGACCAGGTGGCATCCTCGCAAGATGCCCAAACCACCTCAACTGGCTCCTTTCTACTCAAAGGAGCAGCAGCTCTACTCCGAGTTCCTCACAGATGACTGAGCTTCTCACTCTATCCCTAAGGGAGATGCCAGCCACCCTCCTGAGGAAACCCATTTCAGCTGCTTGTATCTGCGACCTTATTCTTTCGGTCATGATCCACCCTTCATGACCATAGGTGAGAGTAGGAATGAAGATTGACTGGTAGATCAAAGAGAGAGCTTTGCCTTCTGACTCAGCTCTCTCTTTGTCACAACAGTGCAGAAAAACCGAACACAACACCGCTCCCGCTGCTCAGATTCTCCAGCCCATCTCACGCTCCATGGTCCCCTCACTCGAAAACAAGACCCCAAGATACTTGAACTCCCTCACTTGGGGTAAGGACTCATTCCCTCCCTGGAGTAGACAATCCACCGATTTCCTGCTGAGAACCATGGCCTCAGATTTAGAGGTGCTGATCCTCATCCCAGCCGCTTTACACTCAGCTGTGAAATGATCCAGTGAGTGCTGAAGGTCACAGACCAATGATGCCAACAGGACCACATCATCTGCAAAAAGCAGCGATGCAATCCTTAGCCCACCGAATTGTAACCCCTCCCCTCCACGACTATGTCTTGAAATCCTGTCCATGAAAATCACAAACAGGATAGGCGACAAGGCACAGCCCTGGCAGAGGCCAGCCCTGACGGAGGCCAACCCCACCAGGAATGAGTCCGACTTACTACAGAGAACATGGACACAGCTCTCGCTTTGGACATACAGGGATTGGATGGCCCTGAGTAGAGACCCCCTCACCCCATACTCACATAGCACCTCCCACAGTCTCTCAAGGGGAACCCGGTCATACACCTTCCTCAGATCCACAAAGCATGTTTACCGGATTGGCATACTCCCTAGCCCCCTTCAAGATCCTTGCGAGAGTAAAGAACTGGTCTGTTGTTCAACGACTAGGATGAAATCCACATTGTTCCTCTTCAATCCAAGGTTTGATTATCAGCCAGACCCTCCTTTCCAGCACCTTGGAGAAGACCTTCCCAGGTAGGGGTTAAAGGTGTCCCGGACAGGGGCCTCCTCCAGACGTTCCCAGTTTACCTGCACTACATGTTTGGGTTTGCCAGGTCTGTCCAGAGGCTTCCCTCACCACCCAACCCAACTCACCACCAGATGGTGATCGGTTGACAACTCTGTCCCTCTCTTAACCCGAGTGTCCAAGACATGCGGCCTCAGATCAGATGATATGATAACAAAATCGATCATCAACCTTTGGCCTAGGGTGCTCTGGTACCATGTACACTTATGAGCATCCTTATGCTCAAATATGGTGTTTGTTATGGACAGTGTATAACTAGCACAGAAGTCCAATAACAAACCACCGCTCGAATTCAGATCAGGGAGGCCGTTCCTCCCAATTACGCCCCTCCAAGTGTCTCCATGGTTACCCAAGTGTGCATTGAAGTCCCCCAGGTGGACTACGGAGTCCCCAGCGGTGCTCCGTGCAGGACTCCATTCAGGGTCTCCAGAAAGTCAGATACTCTGAACTGCTTTTCAGCGCATAAGCACAGACAACAGTCAGAGTCTGGGGCCTACAACTCTATTCTGCTCAAAATCTGACTAGGTATTTCTTAGATACTTTTCCATTTCTAACGTTGCTTTAAGCTGCCCTCCCTTTTTCTGGTCAAACAAACCTTTAATAAACTTGAAAGGGTCCCTGTAAAATGCTGTCCTCACATATTCTTTCCTCTTTCTCTTTTTCCTAACATATTCAACCCTTCTAAGTACTGCTAGCGTGCCTCTCAAATCTTCTTTCAAAACATCAAATTCCTCCCTCTCTTCCTCTGTAGCCCTTTTCTACTGCTTTTGTAATTGTCTTCTTTCTTTAACTATTTTCTCCATTTCTCTTTGCCGTCTAGACTTAACTAAATGTACCCTACATCCCTCTTTCTGTCTTGCACCCCGAACCTTTCTACACCATAGGAATAAATTATATCTTCCATCTTCTCTAATCTATCACTTGCATTTCCTCCTAGTCTGCTTAAAATTATTGACAAATCTCTGTTGACTGTCTCCCATTCTTTGTTGCTATTTGCCCTAGGCCATTTATATTTCTCTCTCTGACTGGCCTGTTTGACCTCAGTATCAGCTGCAGTATTAACATATATGTTGCAATTTTTAGGTTAGAAAAGCAAAATAGGGGATGTTAGACCACTCTTCAACTCACTTGTAGCTTTTGGAAATAAAAACAAAAGAGTGTTGGAGAGGAAGAAAAATTTATTGATAATAATAATAATATCTGGTTACATTGTAAAACAATCTGATTTTTATTACATGTAATAACGAATAATCTTGACAAATTTAAGACAATCAAACAGTTATTTTAATGTCATTCAAAGCATCTTCTGCTGGGTGCACTTTATAAAACCCCCACACATCAAGCATCGCAAAAGTTGGTTGGATGTTAAGTTTTAACAGCACGGTTGACATAAAACCCAAAGTACTGGACCCTTTGAAAACATTAGATGAAAAGACCAATAAAGTAAAACATATTACATGAATTTTTTTTTCTCTATTCTGCTAAGCATAAGACAACCACAAGACTTAGTGTGGTCCAGAGATTTAATTAGTATCAACACAATATCTGTACTTGGACACTGATTACGGCATGGTAAAACCTAAAATAGTTTCACAAAGCTTTGAGTCCCAAACCACAGTTCTCCAATATGATGATGAGAAAAGGCAAAAAGTGAAAACAGTAGATTTCACTATACAGGTTTAGACTTCACATGCAGTGATGTATCTGACTCTTCATTTATTGTAACCTAAAGTAAAAGGTCTGTACCCGAAGTGCATTGGCGCAAATGCCTCACAAAGACCTTTTCACCTAATAACCAGTTAACAAAGTTCTTCACCACAACGCTCATAATGTCTGAGCCTTTACCAGCTTGTCAGTTAAGTCTCTCTGGACAGGTGTCTTGTGAACCCCTTCAATGTAGTGAGGCTAGTGCTTAAACTCCTCATGTCAGAACAAAAAGAAATGTGTTCAAGCAGCTAACCTCATTGTTCACGCACTGTATGCAACATAGACAGATATCTACTGTTTCAAATTCATACAGTTTATCGCACCTTTTAGCACCTGCAAGGTCAGTATGCTCATGGTAAGTCTGGACCAAAGTGATCTATACATGCACTGACCAAACACAGATATACTCCAGTGGTGTAACATCAGGAAACAAGCCACTGCACTGGACGTCAGCATTGTGCTTCAGCAAATATATTACAGGCCAGATTAAACTTTGTATCAAGCAACAAATAAACTTACTTCCCACCACCTTACTAAAAGTCAACAGAGTATTCTGGCTTTTGGTTTAATGTGCCCCCTATAAATCAGTGTGTTTCTAAGGGGCAAACTATGCAAGCATGACATCCCCGGTTCAATTAAAGCCAAGAACCTTCGTTGCATGTCATTTCTTAGCTTCTCCCTACAGTCATCTCTAGGGTCAACTTCCACCAAAAATGACAAAATGCCATAAAAATAATCGAAAAAAAAAAAAAAAAAACAGACTGTAAGAACTTGATGAGAAGAGTCTATATGACATCTGCTCTCATCAGTCAAATCAGTCACAGGGTTTGAAGTGATCATACAGGGCTGGACGATACAAGCAATATGCTTATGATGATTTAATAAAAACACTGGCTGCAAGTTACACTGCTCGTTTAAATTTGTGTCTGGCCAAACACAGGGCAATAGCCAAGGAATGTACAACTCAAACAATTCATTTTATTTATTAAATGAGGTGGGTTGAGTAAGCTAAACATATCATATGGTATTGTTTTGGTATCAAAAGTAGGCTAACAGGTGGAGTACGTGAGTGCTCCTTTAGGGGAAACCTTTGTGTAAAGGCAAATAACAGTGACAGGGACCTCATGCTAGATATCTGAGGATTTGTTCTGGAAAGAATTAGAAATTATTTCTTCTATTTGCAGCCTCTAAAGATCAAAGTCAGTCTCACATTCTGATTCTGTGATCATAGATTATTAGGCTGTTAGGGAATTTTTACGGTTTCTAGCAGTGACTCATATTATGATAAGCGGTGACATTTACTGATATGAAAAAGTACATCAAGATAATATTTTTGCTGTATCACCCAGCCTTTTAACCTTGATAGCTGCACTTTGGCACAGCCACAGGTAATCATACTGATCACATCCAAACACTGCACAGACCAACTGGAGAAATAGGTGACTATTTCACTTCTTTTTGCTGTTGCATTCACAACCATTCTCCAGCTAATTTCCAGTCTGCACAGTCACAGGCTCAGTGTGTAGGATTAAGGAGGATCAATTTGTAGAATATGGCAGAAACTGAAAAAAATATAGATTAGTATGCTTTTATTGGTGTAAAATAAATACCTAAAATCATTTATCTGTTACCTTTGAATGAGCTTTTTGGTTCAAAAGAGGGAGCTGGTACTTTTCCATTAAGTCCCCCACATTGCACTGTCACGTTTCTAGAGGAACCCAGATTGGACAAACTAAACACAGGCTCAAAAGGGGACCTTTCGCATTTTTCATGTGTTTGTCAGCCATCATGGGTTCTCCAGCATGCCTGGGAGGGGCAGGTGAGCAGAGGCATACTAAGTCGCATGCAATTTCAATTTCAATGCTAGATTCCATGAAATCCTACAGACTGGACCTTTGACACAAGAGCCACTAGCACACACATGCCTTATGGTATGTGCACAGTGTGTGTTTTGTGTGTCCATTAAGGCAACTGCCTGAGAGCGATGGGCCCATTACAGTTATTATTTCACTGATTTTTAACAGACCTAGGCATCATAAAGTCAATGTGACACATATGTGTTTCACACTAACCAGGGATTGGACAGAAGTTGTATTGTTGCTTTCCCTGTTTTAAGAAGCTAGTGTTGTATTATCGATCATGTAGCCACAAATTTAGCAGCTGTAAATCACAGCCAGCATTGCTGACAATAGCAGTTAAGGACATTGGCTATAACATTCCTTAAACTCTTGTTTTGATTTCAGTTATTCAGACGGGGGCAGAATAACCACTATCTATTCCTTAATGTTCCTGAAATAAAGCAGATCTAACAGAAGGGTACTCTGATAGCTCAGATAGAAAAGATAATCATGTTTCAGCTGACCCACTCCAGCAGTACAAAATGCCAATTAGCTGCATCTCTTCTCCATTTGACAGGCCTGTTGGCCGGAGAAACTTGTGAACTCCCCGGTCTCTTATTGTAAAAATTCCTTTAACTGTTTTTTGGATTCAAAATTTTTTTGTAATAATCTGAATGTTTATTTTAAAAACATCCAAGATTGGTTGTCTAATTGCAAGTAGCTAACTTTTCTCTTCCAACATTAAAACGGTGATTAGAACAACAGAGTGACTGTGTATGTGTGCCTGCATGTCATTTCTATGCACAAGCTCCTCAAGCTTGCATCTTGCATAAAGAAATGGACGAGCCACTGGAGAAAATCCAGAATGCTGGATACACAGCTTCAGCAAAGGGAAACACAAAGGAGTGGAAGGGATACGCCCTGTCTGCCACGTTATAGAATGTAGCAGAGCCCCCCTCACAATCCAACAGCACACCTACGCGCTTTGAATTGGGATTGACCAGCACCGTCTCACTGCTGTTATGCCAAGCTGACAGCTTGACATTAAACCACTCAACACACCAGGACTGAGCGTTGCGACCAAGTCGACTGGTGGGTCCTTTGCGATCAATGCTGTTGTAAGCCAAGCCTATGCCTATGAAGTTGTTACTGCTCATTTTGACTTCCCAGTAGTGGCGCCCTCTTGAGAAACCCTTGGAGGCGAGCACCTGGGAGCAGACAGCGAAGCGTTCAGGGGAGTCGGGGTAGTTTGTGTGCTCGTCTGACACAGAGGCCTTAGTGAAGCCCTCACTCAGTGCAATGCGTTTGTGGGCCGTCTTTGGATCCAATGTGAGTACTGTTGCATCTGGTGTTAGTAAAAAAAAAAAAAAAGAAATTCAAATAACAAATACGGTCACTCTTATCAGAAGGGAAAGATACCTGCTACACTTGCACACTTACATTTCAGAAGTTCATTTCTTTTCTCAGCAGATGTTATGTCTGGTGGAATAACTGAAGTTTCTACAGAAGAAAAAAGAGAAGAGCATCAGGCTCAGTTAGAACATGCTTTGAAAGTCCTACGTAACCTTAACTTTTACATAACAAAGTCAGTTTACATTTGTTTTATGTTTAAAAGAATCATATAAAGCGTTTTGTAGCTTTTGCACAAAATCTGATAAACTGCCTCGATTGCCTAACTCAGCATCTGTTGGGGCTGAGGGTGAAGAAAATCTGAGGGTGGGGAGTTAGACGAGGCTACAGGCTTCATGCTCCATCCAGCATAATATGTGCTAATGTTTGACTGGCATGTCAGCAGGCAAGTTGAATTGTGGGTAATTTAGGCACAAGATTTTGACTAGGAGGAAGAATGTGTGCGAAAAGAGGCATTTTGACTGATTCTGGGGTGTAAATTTCTCTTTTTTTTTTTTTTCTTTTGCTTTCAATTATGAGTCGGACAATGTTGCAATACTAAATCACAGAGTGAATTTTTTTTAAACGGCGGTGAATTGTGTCTACCTGGTTTCTCTTTGGGTTCAGCTGCAGCAGGACGGCCTCTGGGTTTATCTTTCCCATCAAAGTCCAGGAGGTTTTCCACTGAATGGCTTTTATTCATGTTTTTTGTTTTATCTTCTGTGGATTGAGGAGCTTTATTGGAAGGTTCTAAAGAAAAACAACATAATACATAATACATTTGTGTTTTGTGTTGAGGTCAATGCAACTGCAATCAGCACGCAATAAATAAAAAGGTAAAGTTCTTGCACCAAAAAAAAAGTAAATAAAAACAAATTACACCAGAGTCTTCCTCCTTTGATATAAATGGGGTGAAAATAATATCATACACAACTCAGTATAATGCAGTGCCATTCCACCAAAACCACAACCCCCAAATAACCATTAAGTTCAATCAGCACATCCCTAAAAAAACAGATTATTATGACCGTCATAAAGGATTTTTTTTTAATTAGCACTCACTTAGCTGTGCTTAAATTGTGTTACTTTTTCTACAAGTCTATTTAATCATGCATGTTTTCTTACTTTGAGGTTTCTTCTTTGGACCTGTCTTGGGTTGAGAGCCTTGATTGTTGGGCTTCTGTCCTCGGGGTTGCCCAGAAGCCTGTTGTTGCTCAAAAATTGGAGCTGGAAAAAGAAAGAGCATTTTATTCTTGAACTGTCAAACTTGTTAAAAATGCTTGTCATATTTTTTTCCCACATATCATTAAGCACAGGTTTTCTCAGTTGACCATTATCAGAACCTGAGGTATGAAAGTACCTGAGGTTGTGTCTAAGGCTACGACCCAGAGAGCAAACGGCAGTCTTCACTGTGAAAGAAGCCGCAGTCTCCAAAACAAAAGAAGGCTCATCAGGTCAGGAGCACAATCAAGAGCAAGCTGATAGTTTTCCTTTACATTAGACAAAGGTTGTGCTCTATGAATTAATCCCCAAAGATCACACGGTTAATGCTGATTACTACTGTGACATTATGTGGCCTGTGCAGGAGAACAGTCAGTGCACATGGCCTGAACCAGAAACAAGCCATTTAACTTAAAATACTTACTTACAAAAGTTGTAGCTTGTACCTGCTACATGCACATCACTATGCAGTGCTTTGTCCCTGTGCAACAGGGACAGTCTCTGAAGTTTCAAATCACACCTCATAAATGTGAATGCACAAGCATCCTTTAAATTGCTCTAAAAGTGAAAGTTTTGGTAGAAAAGTGAAAGTTGAAGTGCATGTTGCTGTCAGCGCATTGCTTTATCTCAGAGCCACAGGCAGGATTGCATTACTAAATTCTAAATCACACTGTCAGAATTTTTATGAAAATTATATTGTGTGCTTAATTATTATCTTTTGTCCTGCCATTAATAATGGATCTCTTATAAGAGCTTGGTGACCTACCCTGAGAAAACTGGGATTGACTCCACTGCTGGAAGGGTGTCTGGAAGGGCGGCTGGAATTGCGGCTGGAAGGGCATCTGGAAGGGTGGAAAACCTGGACTGTGGGACCTTGGCTTTCTTTTCTGCTTTTGAGACTGTTGTGTTTCTGAAACAGACATGGTAAAATAAGATAACATTTTATTTAAGCACACTCCAAAGAAATGTGTTACAGCACCCTCATTTAAAATAGTTTTACTTTTATTCACCGCTACCTGAGCCAGTGAGTGCCTGCTGATCCATTAAGCACAACACACAGATATCAATGAGCAAAAATTCATAAATGCTTTTGTCATTTAAAGGGGAAAAAATATGTTATTTTAGGTACATGTTGTATTGTATTTAGATTGTCCTCTACAACTGCGTTATTTAGAATGCAGCTGGTGTGCTGCACACAGCACTTTTATAACTAGCTGTGATGTTTCAAGTCCTACTTGGAAAAAAATAAAATCTAAGAAAATGGATTTTAAGGTTGTTGTCATGCATGTGCAAATTTTATTTCACCACCTGTTCACTGCCATTCACTGTAATATTTGCTTACAGCCATGGAGCAACTCCACCTCTTGGCTTTGTGTGGAGTTCAATGTGATGAATTTTAAGTTGCAAAACCGCACAGACATATGCGTCAGCATCGTGCCCCGCCCACAATCAGCACAACATATGACGTGTTGTATCAGTGGAGGAAAGTCACTTAAGTATTGGCCTATAAGTGACCGTCGCCTTCGCAGGTGAGTAATAACCTATTAATATTATCCTTACACTCAAATGCAGAATGGTTTCAGGGAGGAAAGGGATGGTTTTGGGTTGTGGCTCTTGCAAAATTATTTCCTTATTAATGTGGCTGAGTAGAGATGCACATACCAGATTCCTGCTGAGGTCCAGTATTTCCTGAGGCAGGGGCTGCTTTTTCATCTGTTAATGATAAATTAACCACATTTGTATTTAAAGCACTTTCAACCATCCTTCTTACACAGTCATTCAAACACACAGCAATGCCAGCCCCACCATAAAGACTCCATATCTACAATGATTACGTAACAATCTGTCATCTACTCTGAGTTTCAAACTGTCCACCTTAGCAAAACAAAGCATTCATTACGACACTATTTATTTAATCTCCAGTATTTTCCATGACATAAACTCAAGAGATCCTGATTAGTTTCACTGCACTTTCTTCAAATTTAAAATCTTTCATTTAAATGTACCTGCACCTCCACCTTGTGTAAGTTTCAGCAGTCTGGTCTCTGGAGGCAGTTTAAGGATCTCTGTCAGATAATCCTTCAGGGCAGCAGCAGAGGCCTGTGTTGTCATTACCTTCTTGGAGTCAAGGTTGATTCGAGGGGTGTAAGGGTCAAAGTTTGTGGCTGGGGGAAGGTCAAATGAAGCCTGTGAGGAGACAAATACAAAGTTTTTTTTGATCTGATGAGTCGAGGTTTTAATAAAACAAGTTGAGATGGAGCAATGCTATTTTTTTCATTGGTTAATCACAAGGTTAATCTGTAATACAAATGAATCAGCAAGGAAAACATCTAGCCTATTGTTATTTCTTTGACCTTTTGCCTAGTTCTGATTGATGCTTACAGGTAGTCACCACGTCCTTGCGAGGCATGCCACTGCTTTTAATTTTCAGATTTGGAAGTCATTTGTTTGTTACATGTTCTGGGACGGTTTTCATGAAAATCTGTCTTATACTGTGTGGATCGATCTCAGCTGTCTCACCTGTAGGAAGGCCAGAGTTTGGGACTGACTCAGCAGACTGTGGATATCTTGTTTAGCTTTGCTCATAATTTCAACATTCTCAGTGAACTTCTTTATGAGACCCTGAAGTTTGGCCTGACCGCTCTGCAGCTCCAAGTCCACTGCATTCAGAGCATCGCGTTCCTCCCGGTCCAACATTTCCCGCATCTGCTGATAATCAACCGCCAAAGCTTTCTTCTTGTTGGTTGCTGAGTCCTAAGAGACGATCATGGGAGGATCCATGAATTAATCAGTAACAAGACAGGCATTTATCCCATGAGTTGCAAGTGGAACAGTACCTCTCATTTATTCTTTTCTTAAAATTGAATTTATTCATCTTTCAACGTATATTTCTCTTAGTCATATAATTTATACAGTAATTGTCAAATGCAGAGTTACCATTAGCTTCATTTGCATGTCCGTCATTTGGAAGATAACATTCTGATTTTTTGTAATCTTCCCGTCCAGCAATCCCATCTTGTTTTTCAGGTCCGACTACAAACAGAAATGTGATACATTTAGTTAAATCAAACAAAAAAACAAACAATTCAAAGTGAATCATGGTTCATTTAATACAAGGTTGTATCTTTAAAACTCTGATTATTCACTTAGGAGCGAATTTTGTGCGTAAATCCAAAGTCTAGAGTCCAAAACATGAGTACACTACGCCCGAACTTTTCTTTTAATGGAGAGATTTTTTCCTCAATCTGGGTGAACTGTCTCTTTAAACTTCTCAGATGAACACTGAAAAAACGCTCACCTCTTTGATGCTCCTCTGCTCCTCAGGAGACATGAAGGAGCAGCCTTTGTGGACCTGCTGGAGGCAGACGCTGCAGATCGGTCGGCTGTGTTGGCTGCAGAAGAACTCCAGCAACTTGTAATGATCCGAGCACATGCGCTCTGACAGGTCGCCGACAGGCGCACTCAGCTGGTGGAGACGGAATACTGGGTTTTCCCGGTGAGGCCGCAGGTGCTCGTCACAGAAAGAGGCCATGCAGGTGAGACAGGTGTGGGATGCTTCTGCCTCCATACACGTATCACAACGTATGACATCTCGTCTCTTTTCGGCTTCGCTTTCCTCTGCTATCAGACTGACCTCACTCTTGGTCTGCCTCAAGTTGAAGGTCTGCACGACAGTGCTGAGGACCGTGTTTTTCTTCAGCTCCGGTTTGATGGCGAAGAAGGTGCGACACTGAGGACAGCTGTAGGAGTCCTTCCAGGTGGCGAGAAGACAGTTCTGGCAGAAGTTGTGGCCGCATGGGATGGTGACCGGACAGTCAAAGGTACTCAGACAGATGCTGCAGGTCAGTTCATCCTCCAAACTCATCAGAGAAAACTGACTCGGGTCCACTTCGGCCATGATGAGACGTCAGATGAGGCGTCAGATGAGGCTGCTGGAGAAAACGAAACTTAACTTGCTTACACGCAGCGAAACGTAAGTAAAGTAAGCTAAAGAGCCTTTCGCTTGTTTCAAATTAAAAATACGGTCAATGTCGATTGTTTTGTTGTAGCTTGCAGAGCTTTGTTAGCAAAAAAAAAAAAAAAAAAGTGTTGAATAATGCTGTTGGTCTCACAGTACATTTAAACGAACGCAGTCTTCCTTAAGACGAGGTTGACCATTTAGCGGACTTTGACTTGATATTGTATAAAACATTTAAAGACATGAAACAGACAAATCATAGAGTAAACAGCGTTCATTTGCTCGGACCAAATATTTCACATTACCTTTAGTGCTCGAATACTCACGGGAGGATGAGTCCCACCAACTTGATTACGTTCAGCGTCCCAACGACGAAATGTTGACTGATTTAATATGAACTCTGCGTCATTCTCTCTCTCCCTCCCTCCCTCTTTGTCTTTATCCCTCCCACTTTGTCCCTACCTCTCGCTCTCATATTCTCCTCTTCCCTTCTTTTGCTGACGCATAGTCATACTTCACTCATAAAAATATAAATAAAATGAAACTCTGAGTAGTCTATATGGAGACTAAGCTATGGAAGCCCATTCACACCAACAAAATAAAACCCGGAAACGACAAAACAATAATAAACAACTCTTGCTTTGTCAAAATTATGAAATAAACTATACTAAATGACTTTCAAAGTTAGAATTTTGACTTAATAAATAAAAATTCTGGAATATTATCACTAAAATATTTTACTTATTGCAAATTTGGACTTAGTATTTTATAAATTAAATTCAGCTTAAGGAAATGAAAAACTTGAAGGGGATTTCAGGTATTTTTTTAAACTCTAAGCCCTATTTTGACATGGTTTTAATGTGCAAATGATTGGTTCTTACTAATTGTTTTGCCAGAGTTAGGAAATCATCTCTCAGGATGCCTTTGCTATTGTAATGGTTCCAGTTGCCCCAAATAATTGTTGTTTTGTTATTAAATAACTACTGTAATGCAGCCATTACAGCCATGTCATGGCTCCCTCCTTAATTACAAAACTTTTGGTTTGCATGTGTGTGTTTGTCTGGGTGTGTCGACCTGCTTCTGCTCCCATTAATTTCACCTGCTGGACTGACTTCAATCCACTGATCATTGACCAACATTATATCTACCCTGCTTAGCTCTACAGTCTCCACCAGATGGTGCATTTCCCTCAGTGGTGACTATGTTACCTATTTCCTTTTGTGAGTTACTGCAACTTCCTCTGCATCAGGTTCATCTGCTTGTTTTTATAATTACTCATCTGCCTCACCCAGCTCAGCAATCTCCACCAATTCCTAGTGAGAAAACTGACTCTCCCTGCGTGTCCTGCTCCACCATTCTACCATCCGCTAGTGTTAGATTTAAAGACTGCACTTTTGTTTTCAATGCACCGTAATCAATCTTTGTTAAAATTCCCTGAAAACTGTCAGTGAAGTCTGTCGTTCTTTGTTCTGCTTTTTTAGGTTAATGAGGTCAAACCTAACTCTAGGTGATTAAGATGTAGTTTTCACTACTTATATTGGAAATGTACACAGCAACTACACATTGTCAGGTTGAAAGTGCAAGATCATATGTTTTGATTTAATATCTTAATTTGCTAAGTACTGCAAACTTATGCTTATGCAAAGTGGCTGAATAGATGCAGTCAGAGCCCCTGGAGAATACGCAGAGAGAAGCACCTCAGCTTGTAGTTCTTTTATTTTTCAGTGAGGTTTACAAGTCAAACACATCTGGAGCTGAGATACAGTTAAAGCTGAATGACAAATTCTCTCGGTTTCATGTTCACTGCAGTCCAAGTTTGCCAGCTCACATCCATTTTGAATATGTGCATAGGAGCATACACCTGATCAGAAATCAGGTGATTCTGACTTCAAGCAGTGGTTTCCTCTGGAACTCTAGATATGTATTAACACAAAATTATGATACAGAGCCTTTAAGTTTTCAGGATTCAGTTGCTGTTAATGCGTGGCTTTTCAGGATGCTGCATGTGATTCTGGCCACTATTGATGGCCTCAGTGAGCTGTTGAAGGTCCTTCACCAGGCCTGCAAACTGCTCCTCCTGTAAACACATAAAAGACGACCATGAATATGCTTCTATCAACTCACTTGTGTATTTAATTCAAATGCTGTATACTGCCTATGATAGGGCTTCTAGTTCCATAGTAAATACCTTAGAATTAGTGAAAAGATGCATTAAATCTGAACTTATAACAAGAACATAAACTGATATTTTAGTTCAAAATTGATTTTAATATACATTTTAGGACCTAAATAAGCCTTACATTAGATTAGAAATGTTTTTCACTAGAAGCAACAAAAACTACATACAGTTGCTAGTTTGCATGTGTATCATATACAAGCATATGCTCACTCTTTGATGGTTCTACAATGTGCGCTAAAGTTTTAACTGATGTTTAAATATTTAAAATGTGAATTGTGAGGTGAAAAATCCCTTTAACAAATTCTCAATAACTGGCCTTCTCTGTCTGTCTTACCAGTGTGTTCATACGCTCGGCTGCTGCAATGGCAACACTAAGCTTCCTCTCATCTTCCTCCCTCTCCTCCTCAATCACACCCAGCCTGTAACAGACACAGATAGAAGACATGCTAACAACAACAAGGACAGCACACCTCAGTGACAAATCACATGCAAACATCAAGTAATTCACTGATGATAAAAAAACAGGTTGATTAAAGCCTTGTTCACTGATTTTTACACATTATCTAAACAAAGCAAGCTTTCTTAGTGTTTATGAGAGTGATACATGCTTAAAAACACAAAATCCAGGCCAAACGATACATATTTCATCCGAGAATTCAGTATATCTGCTTTGTAGAATAATTTGAAAACTCTCTATTATCTTACCTAAAGGTGGCGCTGGCAAGTTGCTCTTCTCTCATGGCCAGCAGTTTCTGGAGCTCGTTCACCTCAGCCTGCAGCATTGCATTCTGGTCCTGGCTTTGAATGATAAAGTCCTCCAAACGCTTTGCCATGTCCAGCTCACGCTCTGTCACCTGCTCTATTCCCAGACGAAGCTCCGATAGCTCTTGAGCATGCTGGTATGCGAATTAGAAATTGACATTTCATGAAAAAAATTGATAAAATCCTGCATTATGCAGCCACAGTTGTGTTAGTTTAAAGGGCAGGAGGTTTGACATACCCTATCCAGTAAGTTGAACTGCTCACTCTCAGTCTTCATCTCATCTGACTCCCTGTTGTGACTGACTTTGATCCAGGGAACAGGCGCAGGTGCACGTTTGATACTTGCAGTCTGACACACAATTAAAGATCGTTAATGTGATTTACTCTAAATAATAACATGAATACATACTGCGTTTGTGCTGACATGCCAAAAATGTGTTCATTACTGCCAATTAAAAATGTTGCAATGCAGTATTTTATTATAGTCTACTACAAAAGGTCAAATTTGTTGCAGTATTCATTCAGGTAGCATAAGCACCTGATCTGTTTCTCTATAGGACCCCCCCAAAAAAAATTAATTAATTAATTGATTAATAGATAGATAGATAGATAGATAGATAGATAGATAGATAGATAGATAGATAGATAGATAGATAGATAGATAGATAGATGAAAAAAAACAAAAAACTGGGCTCACAGTTTCTCTCTTACTCACAGTATTTGGTGACGAGATAAGTGGCTGGTTGTGCTCTGCCTCTGGTTCATTGTCAGGTGTAGGCAGAGTTTCAGAACTTGTCTGCCTCTTTAAGGCTTGTTTTGCATGACCAGGACGTCTGTGTGGAGCACTCTGAGTCCTTGCTACTGGCTTCCTCTCTCTCATACTCCTCCGAGTCCTAACATCCCTTTTAAAAGCATAAATTAATGCATTAATAATGTACAGTAAGTGGTATAAATCAAATGATAGTATTTGCAAAATCCACAAATCATTTTAGCAGGTTAAACCATCCCATATCTGTATTGTATTGTACAGTTTGTATCATACCCATCTCGTGGACCTTTGGAGTCCACAGGAAGCTGCTGAAGGGAAGATTGGTGAGGGCTGTACTTGCCCAAGTCTTTAGGAGGAATGTACACTGGCTTTTGACTGTAAGAAAGCATTTTCTTAAGTAACATGCAACATCACCAAGTGAGGTTCATTATACATCACAAGTTGTTGATAACTAAGATATGGGCATTGAACTTACCTGTTTAGTATGATCCGAGGTGCCTCAGAGCCCAGGGACTCTGTTATCTGGTTCAGAATTGAAGGCAAAGGGTGAAGCTTGTCAATTGTGTCCTGAGGAAGAAACAAGCTGCATGTCAGGTCCCACTCGCAGTATACTCTTTAAGCATGCTGTTATTATCTTGAAATGCTATTAAGGCATAAGTGGCAATCATACAAGTACACGTAAATATTAAATGCTGTAAGAGTTACCCAAACCTTTAAAACTTCCTATCAACCTTGACTCGTTGGTTTACTGTCTTACCTGGTCCTTCTGAATGATGATATCCACCAGCAGGCCATGTAGCACAGCCAAGCGCAGAGGCAGGTCCACATAACCATCGAAGGAGGTCATTGGGATGTCGGTGTCTACATTTGACACTGTTTGTAAAAAGTCCCTCATTCCATCCCAGTGCTGCTGCAGGAATTCGTTCATGAAGAGCATGTACTCCTCCTTCTCCCCAAATCTGAAACAAAATAAAATATATCATTTACTTAAGACACTTCACTTAGATTAAGAAAATATCTTTGTTCTCATGTCGAGGGTATTTGTTTTTCAGTGTGGCAAAAGATGCTTTAATCAGGCATAGAAGCACAAAAGTGATGGATTCAATTTTTTCTAAGCAAATGAGGACTACTCACAGGGTGAAATTGGCCAAATTCTGGATGACTTTGGCAGTTAAGGTGAGGGTGCGCAGGGTGTTTGGCTCAGGATAAGGTTGTGTCAGACCAAAAAGAGAAGGACTGAGGATAGCAGGACATAAGAAGCGAAGGAAAAGGGAAGCAGAGATGAGACGCTGGCCAATTTCAGGTCTGCCTTGGTCTTCACACACCTCCACCCAGCTGGAGAAGATCCTGTTTAACTCCTCAGGAAAAGGTCTGAAAGCAAAAAACATGTCAAGCATTAGCTCTGTAAAGCTGCCTTTTTTCATTGCCTCAACCATCACAGCTGACCTTAACATTAAACATTGGTTATTTAGAGACATTTTCTATGATGACTTGTCTTCTCTCACCCATGGATCTTAATAATCTTCTGCACCACCTCCTCACAAGCTTCCTTCAAGTGTTTCTGGTTGCTTGACAGGTCAGACGCAGGACATTTACGAGGGTCAACTTCACAGTTCTCCATCGAATTGTAAAGAGGAGTGATAAAGTCCCCTACAGTGAAAAAGAAAAAACAAAGTTCAGTGAAAACAAAGCCAATACCACTGACAAAAAGCGACCTTTACCACTGGTTCATCCTACCTAATGTGTCAATGAGGTACTTCTGTCCAACCAGCTTCATATATTCATCTATGGCTTTTGTGGCCAGTGTGTTCTCTCTGAAGATCAGTGCCTCTTTCTCTCCGAGACGCTCCACCTCTGCACTTCCCAAGTCAATTAGGAACTCCTGAAGTATAAACATTTAATTAAGAAAACACGTTTGTTAAGTTGAATATTTCACTGTTGGGATTTTAAAACTATGATGCTATTAGCTTATGTATTTTCTGTGAGACTCGTTCTCCACCTTGGCTTTGCCTATGCTCTGCAGTACATGAACCAGAGCTCCTGCCAGCTCCTCCTTCTCCCTCACGTTCAGAAGTGGCTCCAGGCTCGTGCACATTTCCACATAATCCACTGTCACATACTCGGCAAATTCTTTGTATTTCTCCATGGGCAACACTTGCAAATTCTGGAAACGTGCTTTGATGCGGAGTGAAGCCTGTGCTCCTAACAGTTCCTTGTTCCCTGCTGAGCCTGAGGCCTTGTAAGGAGTGATAGGATACCACTTCTCTTGATAGGCCCTCCCTCTGATCTCATCTAAAGGTATGGCCACGCTGCCCAATGGGTGCAGGCTGGACTCTTCTCGGGAGTGACGCTTTTTCTTGGGGTCTTCTTCACGGAAGAGATGTAGAGTGATTTGGGAGACACAGGGCAGGTTGTCTAGCTCAAAAAATTCCCCCCAGAACAACTGACACCCTCCAGCAACACCTCCACTGGTCCCTAGGCCTCCTAATGAGCCAGTAGAGTTGTCCCCTGCCAGGCTGGAGCGGTTGGATTGCTTGCCGATAGCCCGGCTGCTGGTGCGGGCGAACAGGGTCCCATCCAGGTGAACCTCGCAGTAATAACGCCGTTTGGGTAGCAGATCCTTGGCTTCGTTTACCCACAGACTCAGAGAGTTTTCTGTGCGCTCGATGTTATCCTGTAAACAATGATGCATTTAGCTTTTTTTAATTGCATTTTGAGTTTGATTGACACATTTTTTGGAACAAATTGATGATAGCCCACCTTATTGGGCTGGGCAGCCCGTCTGAGGTCTTCAATCCATCGGTCCCGTTCGGCAGCTGATGAGCACCCAAAGCAGTGGGTGTTCTCGGAGTTAATCACCTGTAGGTACATTGAGACCAGCAGAACAGTGTCAGTCTTACTGGACCAACAAGTTGCTTATGTGGCACAAGGAAGGCCAGTGCATGATTCCCCTTGAGGAGATTGAGGAAGCAACATAGACAGAGCACTCAAGTCAAAGTATACCTCAAAACAGTACTTCTCCCCCAAAATGGAGCTGTGGACTGGCCTGATGACAGTGCTGGTGTCGGCACTCAGATCTAGGCTCCCCACTGCACCAACCGGAATTGATACAGACTCCCGCGAACCATAGTGCCTTAGAGATAAACAGAGCAATAAGAATAAGTCAAAATGGAAATGATCAAAAACACAATACAAAGGGTTTAAATTTATTTCCACCGTTTTAGCCACCAATTACAGTGCAGCTCCCTCATACAGGTCAAATGAGTGCTGTGTAATAAATTTATAGGATTGATATCTAACTGATGATGTGAAACATGCTATGGAAGTATAAGAGCGTATGGTGGTGTACTGAATGTTCACTGAAAGAAATTTAACTGTTCCAACACTAGGAGTTGAACTCAACCCACCTGCATCAAAACCAGGAATTAAATCTGAATCCATTTTAAACATGTTGATAATTAATACTGGATTTGGCATCATTTTTAGCCACACACAAAGTCATGAAAGTTTAATGCACTGAAATTAGGGGGGAAAAATGAGATAAGGCACCTTTAACTTTTTATAACTTGTAGTTATGCACATTGGCACTGGCACTTAGCACTATGTAGAACTTACACAGACTAGTACTACAAGACTAGTACTACAAGCACATGAAGAGATCTGCATGAAATATATAGACTAAAATCACTTCTTCTTGTCATTGTGGTTAATTTAAAAATTAACACCATATAGAGGTCACATTGTAGCATCATTGGTCCCCAGAGCTTGTAACCTACTGACTATGGTGATTCTGTTACTTCTACTACAAACATCATTGTGAACATACCTGCTTCCTTTGTTTAGTCCCAATGGATTTAGTTGTGTGTTGCTGTTTCTCTTGGCTTTATTCTCAAGACGTCGCTTGATTAGTGCCTACGGTTGAAAAAGGACGAGCATGGTGCATGAAAGAATTATGTGTTACATCAACAGGAAATGCAGGGTTAGCAGAAAGATTATTATCTTTGGCTTGTAAAATACTCACCCTCACACCGCCATCTTGGTTCTTTGGTCGGGTGCCTCCTGGTGGGCCCATGGAGTCAGGGCTACATTCTAGGTTTCAAATAAACATTAACACTTTGTAAGAGACAATGACTTAAAATAACTTTTTTTTTGGTCAATGTCAGTGTTTTTCAGTGGTGTGTTAGCATTTAGCCTATATACATAGAAATACAGCTCCTCTTTGTGGAGACTTTTTTGACAAAACCTTGTTTCTTTTATATTTTTCAAGTCAAAATATGTTATTAGATCCTTTACTTAAGTAAAAGTATTAGCATCACACTATAAAAAGTATTTCACCACAAATAAAAGTCCCTTTGTTCAAAATCTCATGTGAAGATTTGAAAAGCTGTTTCTTGTGTAGGAATTTAATTGCATTGTGCTTAAGTACAGTACTTGAGTTAATATACTTATATACACATTCCCCTCGTGTTTATAAGTGATTTTTTAACCATCAAATATCAAAACCAAGTCTTTAAGCTTCACACCCTGAGTTAAAACCCTTTCTTTAAAACTCCCAGTCAAGATACATTCTCGTCACTGCTCCAGAGCCACCATAGCAATCATATCTCTAAGACTCAAATTAGTCAAGACTGCACAAGGACAGTTAGCAAATACTTTCAGATGAAGTCACACAGGATATGGTTTTTAGCTGGAACTGCAGCTATCCAAATAAGGTTTACCAACTGTGTGTACTTTGCTAGCAGACATTCCTTTATTGAACCAAACAAGTTAAAGATTTGCAATTTAAAAAATATTATTCTACCTAAATTTGCTCTTTTAGTCACTTTTGAACCCAGCTTTAATATAGAGATATCATAAAATAAAAAATTAAAGAAAAGTTTACAACATAGAGAACTGTCAGACAAGCTGCTTTTTAATTGCTTACCCAAAGTCCCACCACAAACAATCCAGCGTCTAAATCCCATCATTTAGTCCACAGGTGCGTCACAGTCCTGTAGTCCAATCTCTGTCACTTTGAAATTTTCCCTACTCTCCTCATTAACATATGTGACAGGGAGCCAGCAAGCCAAAATCAATATAAATCAGTCACTTCTCCAGAGTAGCTTTAGTGCTTTTCCTAAGCAGAACATCACAGCTGCATGAAGGCAGATACTGACTATGCCCTCTCTGTCTCTATGAGTTTTCATTAGACTGCTAGCACACCCAGATGTGATGTTATCTTCCCCAAAAAAGTAGAGGAAGCAATTTGACAGTCACTCGCACGCATAAACATTCAGCAATTTCCTCTGCGACATCTCTGCAGAATCAGACTTACTGATGTTGTGATGTCAGTAGTTTTTTTTGCTGATCATACTCGCTTAAAACAGTCATATATAGTGCAAATTTCTGATAGTTTCGTTTAGTTTATGTTGTGACTCGAAAGTATATGATTTTACTTATTATTTTGCTCAATTTAAATATATACAGCTATATGTATGTGTGTTGTAGTGGGGGGGGGTATTAACCTTGTTCAATATCTGCGAGGTTCTGAATGCTGAGGTTGGACAGGCAACTGCTGACACGGTTTCGGGTCCACATCATTGGCTGAGAAGACACACACAAACATGCACACACACATTTTGTCATTCTATTAAAATAAAAATACTCCAAAAATCTTTTAGCAGTTTGTGTTCCTCTTAATAGAAATAATACTTTCATCTTATTATTGGCTTTATTTTTCACATTTGCTGTGTCTAGTTGTGTAACAGACTTTTGGTTAATCAAAGAAATCAATTACTGTTGTGTATGTGTGTTCTGGTACCTCTTCCTCTGGAGAAATAAGAATTTGTCCATCCTCAAGCATACAATTGCTAATGTCCCATAAGGGGACCTCCTGAGGTGGGGCCCATTGTAGCCTTGGAAGGGCACAGCCGGTGATTACAGGTGGAGCTGGTTCACTCGCATCTGCCACACAAGTAGACATCACACACATACAAACACACACACACACACACACACACCACACGCACAATTATTCATTACAAAGACTTACAAGGTGTCTGTCTACGCCACAAAATACCATTGCAGAAACATTTAGCACAATAAATAAGAATATAATATCTTGTATTCTTGAGATCCAGTAAAATGAGTATTGCCAGAATGTAATTGCAGGCACATGCTGACCCTTGTTTGTTATTTATTCTCTGCAATTATGGCATGATGGCACTTATCTCTTGGAGCAATTGGCCACTCCTATTTGTGGGGTTGCTGGAGTGGCTGATGCTATCACTCTCTTTTACGGCACATCAGGATGAGCTGCGCACATCCTGTGATTTCTTTGTAATTTTTTTTTTTTTTTTTGGGGGGGGGGTGATGTACACATCATCCAACAAGTATTTGCATGATAGGTTTAAATGTTTTCCTTTTTAATAATCTTAATTTAAATATTATATTAAATATTCTACCTTTCACCAAAGAAAAAAAAAAGTTAGGTAACTACTTTGATTTTTATAGATCTGTTATAAATACACTTGTACAGTTTGATGATTGCTGCTCAGTCTCTGTGTTACCAATGTTTCTCTTTGACTCTGGAGTCAGGTGTTCTGCCTTGGTGTACTGTTAGCTGAGCCCTTAATATGTATGTAGATAAGTTGTGAAGTTTGGCCACTTTGGCCTAATTCTCTCTCCATGTCACTAAATGAACCAGTCTCAATGCCACCACACTGAGGTTTTATGTCAGCAACTGCTGATGTTTGCAACACACAGAGTAGCTTGCTTAAATATGGCTCTAGATTTTTAAATAATCTTTTTTTTGCTTTGACCTAATTAAGCACCGAATTAATGTTTTATTCTTTGCACCCAGAACTAATTACATTTGCCATTTTCTAAGAATTTAAAAGTAAACTCCTGTTGCTTTAGGTTTTTGTTCCTTCTCAACAGAACGGAAGTGTCCTGTGGGAGTGGTTTGTAAATCTAGAAACCAGCAGGTATCAGTTTGTTGTTCTACAGTTGGAGCTACATGCCATTTCAGGGTAATTTCTCTGCTGGTTTGAGTTTCTTTAGGAAGTGATGGTTTTGTTTTTTTCATGTTCACCCTCAAGATCAGACAGTATTCAAGATGGTCTTGACAACATTTTTGCAAAAACATGAACATACTGGTGTTTTGCAGATTTCATGTTAGCATACTACCAGTTTACATTAACATGTGTAATCACAAAATCACTCTAACATACAGTTAAAACTTAAATTAATTTAGCTTTATGAAATATAATTGAGCCTGTTCTGCCAGTAAATGCTGTTAAGGATGCCTACACAATTACAGGAGTTTCTTTTTGAGCCTTACTTTGTAATTCAATGATAGGTTCAGCAAACCCAGTGATGTTTGGTAATTACTTAAGCTTCCGATCTTTTGTGTGAATTTTTTTACTCATTTTACTTTTCCAAGTAAGTTTTCCAGTTATCTTCAATTTAAGCCTACACTTCAAAACAATTTAGTTTAAGTTTTCAAGAATTTAACCAGAGCAGTCTTTAATTAACTACAACTAGATTTGTAGATGTTGGTCTACCTTTGTTATTTAAAGTTTGACAGCTTTTACTCTTAAATTAATTCTTGAGGTAGCCCTGTTTGAAGTTTTAGGTATTTTCCTCAAGTGTTTGTTTAATATTCCAGTAAATTCTAAAATACCCATAACTGTAATACAGCCATAGTTATCACATGTTGTTATGAAGACAGTCACACATACCACACCTACTACAGTGTGCCACTGAATGTTCCTACATACAGTGTCAGGAAATCCTCCTCGAACCAACATTTTACTATGTGAAAACAATATGGTGTTGAGTCCATTATGTTTGTAAGGTTTAAATATCAACATTTATCATTCCAACTGGTGTGATCATTTCAAATATTAAATTAAAAGTAATAAAGTCATTTAAGTGTGAATATATGTACACTTTCACAGTAAGTTGCGTTACCTGGCAGTAGGTTCGAGGTGCTGCTTCGACTCTGTAACTTGGGCCTTTTTAACTTCTGGGACACAGTCCTCAGGTATTTTTTAAAGAGTGCTCCTCCACCTCCTTTCTGTGAGGGGTCTGTGGAGGAGACCCCTGAGGCTTCACCAGCACCTGATGATGAAGCTGCTTGAGCTGAGCTGGCAGAGCTGGAAGCAGTGGACAGAGCGGCAAGCAGTGCACTAGGAGGCTCGGACAGGGCCCTTCGGAAAGGGTTCTTTCTGGATACTCCCGCGGCTTTCTCAGGCTTTGCCACCTCTCCACTTTTCCCGCCAGAAGAATTTTTGTCCCCGGTGTCCTCGCTCAGGGCCTTGCGCCAGTTTTGCATCTTGTTCCATTTGTTGGTGGAGGCTTTCTGAATCTTATCGATGGTAGATGTGGAAGAAGCTGCTCCTTCTTCTCCTTCTTCTTTCACCTCATTAAGTGTTCCCTTGCAGCCAGTATGCCATTTGTATGTGTTGAGGGGGTCAGTGGTCTCAGTTGCTGGTTCTTGAGAAGGGTCCGCTGAAGATGCCTTTTCTCTCTCTGGTGATTCCTGCTCCTCTGCTGGTTGTTGAGCTGCAGGCTCTAGATCTTTCTCCTCAGTACCCATTTCAGATGTTAATAGTTTAGACTCAAGTTTTGTCTCTCCCTTTAAGGGTGCATCAGACAAAAATCAACTTCAAATACCTTCAAAGGAGACTTTGTCTGCTTCCTCTCTGATTTACTGCTACCATGGAGATTAATGTGGAGGTTACAAGTAGTCTCTGCCTTCACTGGCACGATCTTGTTTCTTCTGTCGTTTCCTGTCTTGCAAAACGTCATCTAGCAACAACGTGAAAGTGGGTTGCTTTGCTGCAGCTCCCAGCTTCTCTCACTCATGTGTTTCTTGCTTCCTCATGAAATAGCACAGAGAAGTGCATGTATCTAAACTGTACTTTTTACTATTCATGTTTTTTTTCTTACAGCAATACTTCCCTTCTTCCTGGCTTCCTGTTCTGCTTTAATGTTTAAGGTTTTCCTCTAAATACAACTCTAATTCATCTTTGACATCCTCTAAAATACATTAATCAGGATGTCTTGAAGAAATCTGCCTTTGACTGGCGTATTAGACAAGCTCAAGGCAACACGCACACACACATGCTTTTTTCAAAGTGTACTTTGATGTAGGTGTGCTCTAGGCAGTTATCAACTCCTGCCTGGCCTCAGAGGAAACCTGTTTGTCTGTCAGTTCTTGAGTCATTTAGTCTGTCACAGAATGAGTGTGAGAAATGTGGTTTTACATTCTGTGTTCATTTAAATCGCTGAATTTGAAGGACAAGGATACAACTTCAATTTTATCACTTATTTACCCTCTGTCTTGTATTATTAATAAATATCTCTCTTTGTACTCAGTGACAGAATTAATCTAATCAATTCATGGGTTAAAAACTCTAACTTCTCTTTTTGTTTACAAGTATTTTTAGCTGTTATTTGAGTGACATGAAGACATTACTACTGTTTAACAACAGTGAAATGGTCTAACACACAGTTAGGACCTGATACCTGATACTTTCTTGATACCATGAACAATGAAGCAGTATTAATGTCAAAGTATCCACTTGTTTTCAGCTACCTGTGGGTGTATGGACTGTTGACTGTTCACATCAGTTTCCTGTCACAGCGAGACTGCACTTCCTGCGATGTGTTTGTGATACTCTGAAAACCACTTCCTGCTCTCGTTCTGCTCTCTGCTCGTTAACACCTGCAGGATATTTCTGCGTCCTGCTGGTGTGAAATCTCACCCCTAATGTCAGCCGTTACCCACTGATAAAATATATGTAGGCAGCAAGTTTATGATGCCGCCACAGCACTTTGGCCAACATTTTGTATCAATTATTCAATCATGTCAATAACAGGACTGTTGGTTGGTAAAACTCAAAACTACTTTTAGTGGTTTATCTGGTTTACTCTTTACATTACTTCAAAATGTGTTTCAATTGATAATCAAGAAAACACTCTGCAAAATGCATATACATTTTTTGTATTTATTCATAAGACTTTGTTGTATTGTTCTGGGGTTTTTTTGTTGTTTTTTTTGAGTCCCCCTGGTGGCCGGGTTTCGATAAAGATAACAACAACTAGCTGATAAACTAAATCTGTATTACCATTATTTACTATTTTGATAATGGATTTAATCATTTAAGTTTTTTTGTTGCTTCGGTTGTTTTGGTTTGTTGGTTGGACAAAATATGCTACTTTGAGATGTCACCTGGAGCAGTGGGAAATTATAAAGGGCATTTTTCAGTGTGTTTTGATATTATACAGCCAAGCAAGTAACTGCCTGATATAATGAGTCTGTTCTATTTTTGTCATGGAGAAAACATTATTTCACAGCTTGTGAGTTAAATTTTATGCCCTCATAAATACAACTAGTTGTAACTGTAGCAATTACCCACTAGAGGGGACTGCACATCCATTTAAAATGTTCCCAAGTAAGCCAGTAGATTATTTCATAAGTAAATATACAATATGTTCTGTTTTCTTTTTGAGTGATTGATCCTGCAGGACGCTTTTGTCATAGAAGCTTTATTTTGTATTTTTATATTTTACATTTGCCATTTATTTCAAATAACAGCACAAGCTTTTGATCAAACACACAGAGCTAATTTGACAAAACATATAAGCATCTGCAAAGTTGTTGTTCTCCAAATGACTCCTATTGAGGAACAAACAGTCATCTATATTTGAAAGTAGTCTGTGAAATGGTAACTTTACTTCAAAAAAAAACCTCTCTGTTGACCTTGAACTCATATTCAAACAAAGGACAATACTTTTAGAAGGAGACATGATGGAAAAATAGGGTACACATGTTTCTCCTTATAATACAGACAATTTTCTGGCTTTGGCCTTTATCAACTTTTGAGATTACAGTTAAAAGACTAAGGAAGAAGGAGGAATAGAAGGAATGGAAAATGATAATGATAGGAAATAATCCAAAGCTGTATAGAAATCTCTGATGTCACACCAACGCACCCACTCTACACCACTCTTTATAATGTGTATTATCTATGTTTGCTCACTAATGGTTAAATTTGCCATTGCTGGACCTTTTGCTGTTGATTCAGTCTGAGCCAAAGATACAATGGGACATCCTGTTTTCATGGTAAGGGCATGAACAGTCTATTACTTTGTTATAATCACAATGTATCACATTCTTCATAAACAAACTGCCCAGACAGACCTTATGTGACTGCATATTATGTTTTTTCACCTTTTAAAATATAATGACTGTTATGACCTTATTTGTGCTTTGTTGTTTGGTTTGGCGGAAGACCTCAGTGTGAGCTGTACAAACTCAACTAGTTTGCCCTTTGAAACACAATCACCTTAATTCTATCATTCTCCGCCATCGCCACTGATAAACCTCTTACATAATTAGGGTGTGAGGGTACTTAACTCTGAGAGCTAAACAGGGGCTTATTGGCCACAGTAAGTCCAGACATATTTATGCAACAACAGAGGAAGAAAACACTGGCATCTGTGATGCAAATCTGAAATGAAGTTTGTTATTTAATGTTTTAGTAAAACAAATATGTACATGCAAATATAAGTACTTCTATATTTGCCTGTTAATGAATGAACCTCTGAGAAGGGTCCATGTTTTCCACTTCATTTTATTTCATTTAGTCTGTTTAACTTTATTACTACAATTATTGATATTTCATGGGCTTTTCAGATGTACATTTATGCAGTTCACTTTTGAGTTTTACAATGGCTGAATTTTCGTGTTGCCAGTGTGTGTAAATGAGCCGGTTCATGTAGGGTCAGCACTTGTTTACAAAGCTTATTTTACATGTCTGTTATACAGTTATTATCAGATTTCAACACCAGTATGAATGCCTGAAGTGATTTACACTGTCTATATTTACACAGGGTATTTTGGGGGTTGGTAACTTGCTCTGGTGGCACATTTTTGAGGGTAGATGGAACCAAAGAAAGACTTTCCCCCAGGGAAGACACACCATTTTCTACTCTTTTCAACTGATCAAAAGAGAAATAGCAGCGTTTCTTTCAGTTCTCTTCTTAGTAAATAAAGCTCCAACCACTGATAAAAGAAAATATATGCACAAATAAGGTTGTAGTGTTTGCATAACCAGTAATATGGCTAATTTTAGAGAAAAATAACACCGATTTTACTGATCAGTTCCCCAGGAGACGGATGTGTGGAGTTTGTGTGAAAGGCTGCTGTCCTTGTTTCTGCAACTGGCCCTTTTTAATTTAAAATATCATTACCTGTAATGCTTCTATGTTTTTTTAATTAATTTCTTTTGTGATTTCCCCAAGTTTATCAAGGAAAAATTCCTAATCACCAGAATGTCCCTATAAGTTTGCAAGTTGCCTAAATTTTAACTTTCGTCCATCGCTCCCTTTCATTTTTATATCTCTACTCTGTTTTGTTTTTTTGTTTTGGTTTTCTTTTTTGATTGAAACGTCAGTCTCAATGTAACAGAAGGCTGAATAGACATGATGTCGAGTAGGAATACGAATTACATACACGAAATTCCTTTACTCGCAAAGGAAACGATATTAATCTGTCAATAGCTGCCGGACTGGTTTCAAAGTGAAAATGCAAATAAGCTGTGCACATCACTTATGACGACACCGTCATCCATTCTGGTCTTTTTTTAAAAAAACAAAAGGCTACATTTTATTCTCTGTGATTATTTGCTCTCTTAGAGTCGACTGTCCTCTGATGTTTGTCAGATGTGGTCGGAACGGGGATTTTAGTGAACACGACGCTGCGCTGCCCGGAGAGGTGGAAAAAACCAAGCTCAGAAAACTGGGAGGAGCATCGGCATCACAGGCACGAGAGAGGAGGGGAGTTCAGAGAAGGGTACTCACTGTTCTCCTGTGCCGACATCCATCTGGCCGTGATTTAACGGTGGGTCAAAGGATATTTAGTATATCCCTGTGATAGTTCTGCTTATCAGTGCTGGGCTAAACAGGAGGTCTTGTCCAGTGGTCCGCTACAGCTTCTTACTCCGGCTACATGGCCAGCTAGCACAATATAGCTAACTATCGTTAGCTTCTGGCTTCATCAGGACCCGGCGAAGTGAAGAGCCGAGGAGGGGAATGGCAAGAGTTTACTCGGATAGTCCCTTTGGAAGAATCAGCGACTAACAGACAAGAAACAGGCTCCGTTTCCTTAGTTTTCTGAATCACCGGTAAGCACCAGTTATTAAATTTACATCAAGTTAGTGGTTTGTAAAGTTAGCGCTAGCTTGTGGGCTAGTCCCAATTAGCAAGCTCTGTTGTGTAACGTAGTTAAATCTAACGTTAACAAGTCGCCGTGGCAAGTGTTGTTCACTGTCTGCCATCAAGGTGGCTGTGTGAAGATAAAACATGATAATGCTCGTTTTTGGCCTTCATTTCATACTCACATTGTAACCACAGGTAGCATATGGATGTTTATAGTACTTTATTTTCCCAGACATGATTTAACTGGTAACTTAAACGTTTGCTATGTATACTAACATCTAAGATTGTAATTAAATCAGATAATGTTACCTTATAAACAGATGCCAGTTGATTAGACACGATTATGCCGTGTGTTTACAGGTAGAAAGCTCTGTTCTTGGAAATGTGTGTTTTAAATTTGTCTCATTCAAAAGTCTGTCTATTAAAACACAGCTGTTACTAACAAAATTGTCTTTTCCGACATGTCTCTGAAGTGTGTAAGAGATCCTGAAGCATGACGGTAATAATGTATAGCAGTAGCAAATGCTAGATATGTGTTGTTTTGAGAGGAAGGCTGTAGCGACCTGTTTGTTTTCTGTTTGTCTTAGCTCGGTTGTTAGTTTGCCTATCCTGATTCCCCTGTAAGTGGTGCTGGGACGTTAGCCCGCACCCCTCCTTGCAGCTATGTTCCCATTACTGCATAGCAGGAGTGACAGACCTGTGTCAGCATGCTGAACAAAGATAAAACCTGAAGTGCAAACCACACTTTGTACTTCCACAACATTGCCTGGAACAGAAATAGAAACCTTTTCTTTGCGCATTTTGTTTGATCTTCATTACAACGTATATCAGTCCATCGACCATAAAATTACTAGCTTTTCAAAAAAATCATGTGTTTACTCTGTTCCAACCTTTTTTATAGCCTCTGTCTAAATGCTAATCATGTAAAATGTGCTGATTATTCTTTAAAGAATGAGCAGTGCCTGTCTTTTTTTCATCATTATGTGTAGTGTTGTCTTGTGTAGCTGTGACATAAGCTCCTACAGAGACAGTAGATGGACTTGGCTTAGTTATATCCCCATTTGTTCGAAGTGAAAAGCCACTGCAGTTGTACAGTCTGTTTGATAAATGAGCGGGAAGTACTGCATCCATTGATTGGTAAGATCTTCGGTCACGGCCCAGGAGAGTTTCCTTATGCAGTCTGTCACACTGTGTTCTAGTTTGTGGGGCTGCTTGGGGCTGCTTGCCAACACACAAAGGTACACACAAGCACCTGGTGTCATTCAAGCAGTGAGCCAAAACACACCTTTACTTAATTACATGCTGAGTCTCCTGTCGTAGTGCCAGATGCAGCTATAATGCCATCATTTTTGGCATTTAACCCCATATTTTAGTTTTTCTTTTTTATTTAATACCTGACTATAACATACTATTTCCTTCCTAACTGATTTATTTTAATTTCTATTCAGGTTGTTGGTGTTGGTGTTGCATTAATCCCCACCATGGTGCAGAAGTATCAGTCACCTGTGAGGGTGTACAAGCATCCCTTTGAGCTGGTGATGGCGGTAAGTGTTTTTACCTGTACTCTGTCTAAATGAATATTGCATCTCATAGATGCAGAGTTATGTAACGCTAGTGGGTGGGCGCCTCAGAGGTTGTTTGCCATGACAAGGTCGCCCTCAGAAAGAAGTCAGTGAATTATGCACCTTGGATGTGACTTGGATTGACTTACAGAATGAAAATGCTGTTTGCTAAAGGCAAACAGCAAATTATGAGGTTATACCCTCGCAACACACACCACTCATCTGCTCTTCTAGGTCATGTTGGCCACTGAAAATACCTGCTTCAACTGGCATTACATCATCTCATGGTTTGAGGTCTGTTCATTGTTCACTGAGGTGTGGAATCATTGTGCTGTACATCTGCACACTCAGCATGTGAATATACAACACGTCAGTGCTCTTATGTTAAACAAGTTCCACTGCAGACCTGATGCTGATAAACTGTTTTCGGTGTAAAAATTCAGTGCTTTGCTTTGCTTTCTGCCACAGATTTGATGGATTTTTCAATCACTTCTAGGCATTAGTGAGTCTGTTGAGAGTGGAGTGACTGCAGGTTTACATGCCCCACTACTTTCTTTTTGCACTTTTTCCACTTGAGCATTCCAACTGCCATCTATACTTTCTCTGTCTAAATTTTGGATATTGTTTGATTGTATGCTTATAATTTACTATGTGCAGTTGCTAATCCATCTGTACCCTAGTGCTGTAGGACAGGTGAAGATTGGATTTAATGTTACTGCAGCAAAACATGGAAAACCTTAACAGAATGAATTCTTGTACTATGGTGTCTCTTTCTTACCAAAGATTTATGATTATGCTTAGTGTGGGAGGCAATGAGAAAATATGTTTTTTGTATGTTTTCACACTTGTGTATCCTCAAAGTGAGATTTTTTTCATATACAATGTAAAAGAAAAAAAAAGGCTGCAGCCCACCCCACTACACTGTGCAAACACTGGATGGATTGTGGATGGAAGGTTTCCTCAGCAATGTTTTGACCTCAGCTGCTGTTTGTCAGTAATGTGGTGTTCTGCCTATACAACCGTTGCTTTCAGTAATGGCTGATAATTTAGCAAAGCTGAGATAAAATGACACCTGCTTTTTAAATTTTGAAACTCGCTTGATATAAAGTGGACTTTGTCAGCAACTGCATGGAACATACAATGGGCTTTGTCACTCTCTACATGACTGACATGACTGTCACCTCGGTATACACTGTTGGAAAGCCAAGCCAACCCTCCTTCTGCGTTTCAAGGGGTAAATCTGCCTACTCTGATAACAGGAGTGAGAGACGTGCTAAAAGAGGCAAGTAGTTCTCAATAGCTGAATGTAGGCTAGTGTCCAACTCCAAATTAATGCATTCCTCCATTTTTTTTTTTTTATTTTCTTATTGGATACTCAGTTTTAAAGTTCAAATCAGATTCTCCTAACTTTGTGTCTGACCTGCCTATCCTGTTTCACACTACAACATGTTGCAGTACAAATACAAGACACTCTTGAAATGCTGTTTCATCTGAATTTCAGCAATGTATGGCTGCTACTGCTTTATACATTTTTTAATTACCTGTGTTCACAGGGAAAAATAGTCGGGAAATAATTTTTAAAAGCCTGTTTTGTGTTTTTTAGCACAGCAGGGTCCAGACAGGTGCCGTCTTTATTAAATGGAAACCAGCTTTCAACACTGGTAAGAAAAAGGATGCAGGAGGACTAAATCTCCTTAGCACAGACTGGATTGAGCACTGGGCAAACAGATGGCTATAAATAGAGGGCTGTTACCTACACCTGGGTTGACACATGAAGCCGGAAAGGGTGGGTGATAATAGCAAAGCAGATTTACATCACATTTGTAAGCTGGAGATAACCCACCTCGTGGGCTTTTTGTAGCTATGACTAGATGTCTTTTAGAAAACTAGGAAATGTCTTTTTTGTGGGGGGAGGGGTGTTTAAAGTTGAAAACAGAAAAAAATGTTTGCTTTGTGATGTATCATATAGTGGGCAAGACACAAGTGATATGATCAGAATCTACTGTTAATTGTTGTGTTCCTGGCTACAGTGTACATCTAAGTCAGTCAGTCAGCTGAGTTTGGTTTATTTTAGAGTATTTCCCCTTCTTTTTAATCTTTTCCTTTTTTCTGCAGTGAGTATTTTTGCAGACACTGCAGGGAAGACTTAATGGTGCATCACAACATTTGCTGGCTCTTTTTTATTGAAAACTCAGTGAAATTTCATCCCTCTCACTTCCTCAATTGAAGGTCTGTTGCCATTGCTGTATAGTAGTGTACAACACCCTGTGTTTGTGGTAAAAACGTCAAGAAACAGTGATACAATTCATTGTATCTACTGAGTACACAAGAATCACCTTCTTTATGTCAAGACCACCCTTGCTTTTCAGTCTAAATACGTGTACATATTGTTCAGGCAGGCCTCAATGTTATGCACAGTCAGTTCAAAAAATGCACATTACTGTATTTGGCCATAGTGTTATTCAGCTTTGTTACTCCTCCCTCCAGTTCCTCTGTCAGAGACTTCTGAAGTATTTGCCTCTCTCTTTCGTCTGCAGGGGGATTATGTTTGACATTTTGCTTTGAGGAATTTGGTGTTCCCTCTCCACTGACTCTGGTGTTTAAGTACTGAAATACCCATTTCCTCTTCTAAGGAAAATGCAAGGCTCTACATTCTTCAGTTACAGTCTTAAAATGCATTCTCTGAGTTTAGATAAAAGTCAGCCTCTCTTTACATGTCCTTGAGGAAACACCACTCAGCCCAATGACAGGTGCTATCAAAGTATTCCAACCTCTGGCCAAAATGACTGTGGCCTGAATGTACTGTTGCATAAGTCAGGCTTGGATCTCAGACGCCTGTCAGCTTTTTTTTGTTCTACAGCGATTACTTCACCCTGCTTAGAACACGGTGTTCTCAGTGTTCCTAGGGTTGACAACTTTTGTCGGATTAGACAGTTCTCACAACCAGGCCCTTTAAAATATATATACAGTTTAACAATTTTATGTGCATACATATATCCATTTAAACAAGCAAACAACCTTGATACTAGGCATGACCCTTAATCAAGTAATCTGCTGTCATGTTTTACTAAATGATGTATTGTAGAAATGCCTGGTGTTGGAGATTGCATGTCACCTTAAGGGCCAGCTCTTGTATGTGCTGACTAGAATACAATGCACCAGAGTAAAATGCACACTACAGCGCTTTTAGAATGTCCCCTTATGGCAAACTCTGAACTTCCCTTGTAGATAAAGCTAACACAGGCTTTATCTACATTACTACATTTTCCTATTAATATGACATAACACTAAAACAATTTGTTCAGGAAACACAGTTTCAGGGAAAAAAATTCATCCTTACTGACAGGCGTGAAAAGTCATATCAGGTGACCATTCATGTAGATTGGGCATGCATGTGCTGGAGTTAACAGGAAGCAGAGGGCTGGTTGCTTAGTTGCAGAAAAGATTATGGGAAAAAGCAATGGAGAAAGTAAGACCAGAGATTTCTCTGCACACACCAGATCATCAGAGTTTTTATCACAGCATCAGCAGTGTTTACCAAAGTATCTGTTTTAGGGATTTTAAAATAGCAAATAAGTGCACACAGCAGGGGTAAGTGTAGCAAAAGCTTAGCAGTGTGGATGTTAGAGTTGTGCCCTTTGATGGCTATGTATGAACAGCAACTGGCTGGGTTTGTTTTGGTTGCCCAGAAGCATATAAACATCAGTGTGTTTGTGTTTGTGTTTGTGTTGACCTTTGACCTAGACTTCTTGTTGCTGCACAAAGATGGCCTGTTTTTGTTGTTGTTTGTTTTTTTTTTTTACTGGGTATCATTCAAGTTTTCTTTTTACATCTTCAGCCACAGAAGTCCCTTGGGTTTGCTGCTTCATCTCAATAACAGGAAATGAAGCTGATGCTGTTGCTGTTGTTATCGCAGCAGTCCAGTTTCAGAGCCTCACGTCTACCCTTTGGGAGTCACACAGGAATTTCAAAAGCACAACACAATACGCCTCTTGCTGTTGTTTCAGGCCTGCAGGGACAGTTGCTTCTGGAACAGATCCATGAATGACCAAGAATTACCTTAGCAATAACTCTTGGAATAAGAAATAACTGTTTATTTATGCTGTTGGATTAAAGACAATAACTACCCCATAAGACCCTCAACTCCCAGATTAGTACACATGCTTCATGAAGAGAGTATTAAGTGAGTCAAAGCCTGTTGTAGCCTAACCTGCTCCATGAAAAGGTACAAGTCAGTAGGTCATCCCAGAAGACAGAGCGCTTTGGTCTTGCTCCTGTTCCGGTAAGAGTTTCTACCAGAGAGGGAACAGGATGTGTCACTATTACACTAATGTAATGCCTGCTTGACTTGTCGGCACCATTAGTGACAGAGGACGTTTCCTTCTTAGTGACTCCATCCTCTTTATTAGTGGTAGCAATACTAACATATACATGAACTTTACGTACTGAAGACTTTAATGACAACAGACTGCAAGTTTAAAAAGCAAACAAACAAAAAAAACCTTTCTTGAAGGACAATCAGAAAGGTGTTTCTGATGAGTAAAATCTTATAACACTGCAAAACTTATTCAGAATCATTACACACAAGGTTATATATATTAAAACACAAGATGAAAGAAAATATGTCTGAAAGATTAGGAAACAGAGCAGGAATTAATACAATTTAGAGATACATGTAGAGAAAATGAAAGCGAGAGGAAGAGTGTGACCCATCTGTGTTAACCACTTATCAAGCTAAGCTCTGCCTAACAACACAGTAGCCTCTTGACAATAGCTGTGCAGCCTGAGTTCAGAACTTCTTGTGGGGTACACACCTTTTTTTTTTGCTCAGATTAAAGCAAAGGGTGATAGAGTGCATTGTGCTAGTAAACAGTCATTTAAACTGCATAATATGTAAAAACATCTATTTAACTGACTTGCTTCACTAATGACTGTAAACAAAACTACATCATCAAAATAGTGTCTGGGACCTAAAATGGGCAGAACTTTTTTTGATTGTGTTTCTTACAACGAAAAAGAATGTTTAAGACAATATGAAGGGTATGGGTGAGAATAGTCATAAATGGCCTGTCCTAACCGAGCTGGCTGTTTTAATGTTTAAGTCTGGTGTCTATTTTTTTAAATGCACAAGGAGTATTTTGCCAAAAGAAAATGCGACCAAGCATTATTAATACAGAGTTTTGATAAAGAATAACAAATAACTTCAGTGCCTCTAGCATTTAGACCAATAATGACGTTTGAAAGTAATGTGTCTGGTAGATGAGTATCTATGCTTTTTTTCCCTTTTAATTGAATATATAATGGCACCAAAACACAACTGTTTCAAAACAACAGAGCTGACCGTTTTCATTCTACAGAAAGCAAAGCTTATAGATAAACACACTGGTAATGATAATGATGAAAAATTTTATGTTACCACATTTGGTTTTCTGCAAAGAGAGCCTCTTTACTGCAGCATTTGGGAACCTTAGATACTGCTGTTAATTTTGTCCTCTTTCACACGTTGAACTACTTAGGGCTCCCTGTGCGTCCTATAGCTGCCTATATGTGGGTCATCCCTGGAGAGTTTTTTAAAATGCCAGATCACCAACACATTGTTTTGTGACTGTTTACTGCTGAGCCAGTTTTTCTAAACTTGGCTCATCCTGCTGTCCCTCTTTTCTCTGTCTAGCCTAGCTAAGCACAAAGCGACCCTGCCAGAGTGATATCCTGTCTCACCATGTTCTGACCCACTTATGGCCAAGTCTGGTTAAGGCTTTTGTAGCCAATTTTTCTGGCACAGAAACATCCTAGGCATAATTGCATTGTTTTAATCTGCCTGTGAGCTACTTGCTTGTCTTTAGCTTATATTTACTGAACTACATTCAAAGATTCATCTTCACATCAGCCTTGCCAGAAGAGAAAAACAGGGTCATTTTATTTATTCACACAGCTGTTGTTGACATGGCAATGTAATAAAATGGAATAAAAAATTGAACACAGTCAAAAAAACAAACAACCAAACAAAAAAAATAGATAACACCAAATTTATACTAGTTATTCAGACAGGACTCCTCAACAGAGATTTAGTATTAAAAGAAAATGTGGTTTGTTCATTTATTTTTTTTGGTTGAGTGTTAAATGATTGCAGATTTTTAACTTATGTACACTCTCTTTCAGCGCTTTTCTCTGCATTGAAGCTGTCTGTGTTGATTCAGGGAATTTCAGTCCACTCTTCTGAATGAATCTGTCAGAGCTTTGCCTGCAGTGTGTAATTCACTTAGTCTGCTAGATGCTGTGTGCCAAAAACAGTGAAGAGTTATGGCCTGCCTTGGGGAGAGGAGCTTATCGTCCAGTGTGCTGCTTCAAACAGCATTAATAATGGACTGTACCACCCTCACCATGTGACTTGGAGAGCCTATGAGAAAATTCTGGGGCTGATTTCATTCACTGATCACTGGGACACTCATTCACCCTCTTTGCTGCTGCAAGGTCGAGATGCTGCCCAAACAGTTCCCCTCCCCCATGCTGCTTCTCTTTGCCAGACACAGATGATCGTGTATGCTCAAAAGCAAAAGATAGTGACTCAGATGTGAGCGGAAGCTCTGTGACATCAGTAGTGCAATAATCTACAGTATACTGTTGCAGTCTTGACATGTGTTTCCTGCTGCCATGTTACTTTCAGATAATGAAGAGTCAGTTCTGTATTGCTCATGTACTTATTTACCCTTTGCATCTAAAACTCAGTAAGGCTTTACATTAATGGATGGTATCTTTTCTAAGTTATTTTTTCATTTTTATAGTTGGGTGTGTTATGTAAGTCAGTGGAATTTGTTGTTTGTGTAAAGGGAAACCTAAAGATTTGATTAGGGACTGGAAAAGGTTTTGTGTTAAAGAAGCAGATTCCAGTATATGTAAATTTGATCAAAAGTAATTGAATCCTGCTTAAATGTGTTAAATGTGTCCTGTGTGTGACATCGAAAACGTGTTCTTAAACGTTGCACCATGCCATTATTCGGGGTCATTATTGTCTCAGCAGTTTCTATATGTTTTCTCATTATAATAGAATTTCGAGTCAGTAGGCCTTACGTGAGAAAAAAGGCATGCAGTATGATATTTCTTGCTCTCACTGTATCAGTTTTTGTATAACCAACAGATGGCTTCTCTGCCGCTTCTGTTCCCTGGTGCCAATAATTTCCAGTCATGCATGCACTACCCAGGACTACAGTGTAGCATATTGCATGGTCCACCAATTATTTGGGACTTTACATTAAAGGTCTGTGTACTGGGCAGATTGTTTCCCTCTGCCAAGTTGCTAGTCCCAGGCAGTTCAGCCACTACAACACACACTGAAGCAGTGAGGTCACTGAAAGAAGAGAAGTGGGTGGGTGTGGCATGCAGAAACCAAAGGCTCTATTGTTGCATCTTTTCAATTAGGAGCTTGTTCTCTCTCCTACCCTGTATCCCATTTTCACCTACGTTCAGATGCTGTTGGAGCTGATGGGTGGAGAAACTTTTTCTCTTTTCTATTGCCTGTTTTTAGGTGGTGCTGTTATTACCCATGACTTGCCTTGGGAAACCTTTTACATTGCACCTGCAAACATTTTATTTGCATGAAGGATTTTAAAGCAAATACTATGTTAAGCACTAAACAAATAGATTAGTATCAGTACTATATCAACATTGGAGGCTGGGGTCACACCATCCCATTCGTGTTGCAGAGGAGTATGTTTAACTGGTTGGTCTAGTTTAAAAGAACATGGACATGAAGGCTCTTGATATATACATTTTCTCTCCTACTTATGCTCACGTGAGCGGTTCCTTATTCAAATGTTCTTTCTGTACACGTTTAACTACAGAGTGACACAAATAGTTTTGTAAACAGTCTTGTTAAAAACCCCAGTAGAGCAAGGTGAGATCCTACATCCATTGTCTGGGCTTCTAGTACTTTGGCATGTAGTTGACACAGCTTTGCATGTTTATGCTCAATTAATCAGATTGTTAGAAAGATTTCTCTCTCTTTGGTTTTACTTGAACAAGGTTGTGACCCATTTTCCCTGATTGTCATAGGGACGCTTACATACCAGTATAGCTTGTCTGAATCGTGTCCTAATAATTCTCATATACAAAGATATCTTAAAGGAAATTATATCCAGTATATCCAGTATATTGCTTGAAATGATCTCTGCACTTCAACAGCAGTCATTAACTTATGAGCTCTGAGAAAGGACAAAAAATTGCCATCATTTGTAACTGCTGAAATCGTATAAAAAAGCCAACGAATCTTTGCCTTGCTGTCAGCTTGGAAATATCCAATCAAAATCCCCAAGTCTCCCTGCTCGCACTCTACCCTACCCTGCACCAGCCTGCACTCAGAGGGCGTTGTCACCACTGCTGGAGTTTTGTTATTGCATGTTTACTGGAGAATAGAAGAAAAAAAAACAAAAATTATCATTGCCACAGTTAATTATAGCTCCCTGTAACTCTGTTATAAAGCAGTTGTGATGCAGCAGAGCTTGTACATGTGAATGGGGGAGTGTGTCTTTGAAAGGACCTCCAAGGGCAGGGGGAGGGTTCAGAGGAAGTCATTAAGCAATGGTACTTTAATATTTTGCTGGTTTTACAGAATTACCAACTTAAGTTTTAAAGTATCTTTCCTGCTTATTTAAATAAATTAGAAACAAAAACATATTTTCAAGCAGCAGACTCATGAATTTCCTGCTGCTCTCTCCAATCCTTGTCAATGACTTAGTTTAGAGTTTAAAACTTGGCTCTCAGAAAATAAAATCTGAATTTTATTCCTTTATGCTCTTTCATATTTTTTATAACCTATTAACTAGTGCTGTGCATCTTCACTGGTCCCACAATTTGATTTGATTACAATTATCTTGTCAATGATTCGATGGGATTCCATGATACATCATGCTGTATTGTATCCTCAGTTTTCTATTTTAATACGCATGCCTACTTTTTCATCAATAAATACAAGCAGTCAGATAAATGTAAACTCCTGTTTTTATTATTTAAAGATTTCTTTACAAATGCAATTGAAATGTTTAATCACCAAAAACAAAGCTGATGCCTCTGTAGCTTGCGCATTTTCAGAATAAAGTTCTTTGAAGTATAGAACTTTATTATCCAGCTGCCGCAGCAAAATCAACAAGCACTATAACATGGCTATAAATGACTATGTGCTGTCACTGCATACATGCAGTCTGCATCGCAATGCATCTTAGAAACAAATTATTTCAACACCTTTGCTATTAATCTCAATTTATGTAAACATAAATCAGCAATATTTTGTGCATTATAGCAGTTATTTTCAGAAGCAGTGTTGTCTCTGAGACCATCTGTCTTATGATGACATTATCTGTAATTTGGCAGCACTTTTACCCTGCTTGTGTCCAGTGATAGCCAAGAGAGGATTACTAATGTGTTGGCTTATTGGTCTCATTAATGCTCTTATGACCCTGATTGTCCAGCAGACAGCATCGTAATATTCTCTTTGGATAAAATAAAAATGCACATGACCCTGTAAGTCCAGTTAATTATTAGCTCACACATGATGGACAGTGCCCAACAAAAATGCAAATGTGTGACAGGGCTAGTGTCTTATTATAAGCCTTGTAATGACATTCCCAACAGGTCAGGGCCCAGGATTTCCAGAGGTGGAGGATGGAACTCGTAATGATTTTTGCCACCAAGCATTGGCTTAGTGACGTCACACCCCTACCAGCAGCAGTCACTCAAAACATGCGTCATTTGTGTCTGTCATAGGGGTGATGTGTGCTTGTCATGTAATATGTTCTTGGTCCCTTTAGAAGGAAATTGGTGAGCAACATAAGAGAAAACCTAAAGTTTAGCAGTACTCACGTTAATAAAGCCTGTTGGTGGTTGTCTGACCTGTGCTGCATCCAAGTCATTGTCAAACATATACCCAAGCCTGTCCCCTATACTGGGTTGTATAGACTATTTCTCGATGAAGCTCAACAATTATGGAATAAATTCCTTTTTAAAAAAAAGTCATAAGAGTCAAAAAAGCATAAACTCAATACATCCTTCATTGCAAACTGTAAACTCACCTCCTCAAACTGCACCATATCCCAATGAAAAAAATTACAAAATAAAAAAAAAACAACTTTTTTTCTCTTATTTACATATTATTTTAAATAAAGCACTTGAAGTAGTTCAGCATATTTGATGAGGTTATATGTGTTTTCATGATCATTGTAATTTTTAGATTGTATCCCAATAGTTAAATATATGTTCTTTAAGTTGCTTTTGATGAAAGCAGCAGATGAGAATATAATGTCGGGCTTAAATGTTTCAAGGGAAATTAGTGTTTTTGGAGGAACTTGTTGACACATGCTGGTATCACTTCTGTGTCCGCTTTTCAATGTGAACACTGTTGGGTTTTAACTGAAACCAAATGTCTAAGTCATCAAATTTTATGTTTGTCTCAACACCAACAAAAGGTCTAGTATGTTCGGTATTCAAACATCAGAATGATTGAATCTATTTCTATTTTTTTTAACACATAGTCACTCTTGTTGTGAATATCCTCCTGAAAACTTAGGAAATGTGCCTGGATTTTACTGCCTCATCTCAGCCTCTATGTGTCTTGTTTAACACTATGTTTTGACACCAATTCTAAGCTGTCCTCATCAAGTATCTTAATCTTAAAAGTGCCCCCATACAAAACGTTCCCATTTTCCCAGCCAGCTGATAAAAATAGCAGAGGCTGACCTCTGGATGGCTGCTGTCTCGATTACACAACCGTTTTCATAAGCCTCTAGAGATGTGACACCACTGCCAAGGAAGTTTGAATTGTTCTGCAGGTTAGTTTTGGTTCCAGAAGACCTACAAGACAACCATGGCAGATTGACCCACATCTAACTTTCAGGATTAGCAAGATAAGCAAATGGCATTATCTAAAAGGCAGTATCCCCAGTAAGTGGAAAATAACATTTTATAACCATCTGCAGTCTGGGAGAAACAGGGATATGATCATTCTTGTCCCACAGTAACTGAGAAGCCCTGTGTGTTTGTGGAATTTTTGTTGTTGTTGTTGTTGTTGTTGTTGTAGTATAGCTGTTGTGTAACCAATGTGAAGGTTGTGCAAATCTCAACATACCAAACATTTACCAACAAGTCAGTTCTTGTCCTCTGGAACTTGTGACTCCCTCTAGTTCCTCTGAACAACGGTAGAATGGCAAAAACATTGCATCAGAGCTTTTGCTATGTTGCAGTATTTATACCTTTGGGTAGAAGTGTTTCTTTGTTCATCCAATCCAGTTACTGTGTTGTGATGCTTTGTTGCAGTACAATGTTGGACCCGCACCACCTTCCTTCTTTTAACATAGCAATGTTTGTGTCACATACAGACAGCTCAATGAATATAGACTTATGAAAGAGTTCTGCTATTGCACTTCCTTTATCTAAATCTCAGCTCAGCTCAGTCTCTTTGGCTGGATTTACACTTCATGATTCAAGTGACACATCCAATTTTTTTCCTCTCAAGTGGCAAAGATTGGATCCATAACATGAACTGTAAGCATGAAAAAAAACGCATGAAATTGGATATGTTGGATATGGTCACATTGAATTCAGGCCTCCTTTATATGTGAAAGTAATTCAGATGAGAATTGGACATTTGCAAATAAATCTGTGGTCAAAGCTGATGGATCACATAATCCTTCTTTCCTTAAAATATGACCATTCACTTGAAGTGAATGCTCATATTTTAAGGTGGAGGCTTAAATCAGTCGCTTAAATTAGAATTTTATTCTCGTCTGTGTCCAGTGCAAAATATTGTGTACCTGTTGTTAGGTGCTGGCTTATTTCCTTTTTTGAGTTGGTAGCCAAACTGTATAAACAAATTGATTAAATATTTTTTAAGTGTATTTGAATTTTCAGGTGTCTTATTTGCTGGTGGTTAAGTTTTGATATCTTCCGAGGTATAACACTTATGCTTTAAAAATTTGAAAAAAAAAATTTGAAAAAAGAGTGTGTCCCACACCTAGTGTTCTCTTTTACCCATTTGTTTAGCTTTGGCAGCTATTTTTAACCTTGTTTTTTCTGTCTTAAGTTCAAGCCAGATAATAGCTGGGCTGCCTGCCAGCATTGTTGTTTCTGCCCGGTAGTAAATTCTACATGTATACATGCACCAGGCAACCTGTTGTAGTCTTGGAATAAATTATAAATCTCCTCTGATCTCCGGGGCTTCCTGAATCTCCCTTCCTGAGCAAAATATGTCTGTTTCTTCATGCCCATGCTTCTATCTGCATTCCCTGTTGTACAAAGGGAAACTGTTTTCTTCAAATGCAGGAAAGGATTAAGTAACCATGTATTGTTTTTCTCTCATGTGCCCCATGGAAAGCACATAAAATCTCCAGCCAAATTCCAGAAACTTTTATTCATGCCTTTGTCACTTGAGGTGTGTCTGGACATTTCCTGTCACCATGGAGACAATTCTTGCAATCTGACTTCTGCATGTACATTTGTGTTGTTATGTTTTTACTGTGTCAGTGTGTTTAAGACTTCCAGGAAAGAGGAAAAATGAACATTTACTGTGGTGGAGTTTGGTAACCATGTCTGTTTGGGCTGATGCGTCATCATTCTTTGCTCCTTATTACAAAGACTGACCACAGGGGTAGGCGTTTGTTTGTGATTACGCTGTTGCTCTGTAGAGTTGCAACAATTTTGTCAGCTAGTCAACTGAAAGAAATGTTGTTACAAGTTTTAAATGGTTGTCTCAATAATCAGTTTATGGTTTGTCATTTTTTAGTAAAAATGCCAGATATACAGATTTCAGCCTCCAAATTGGAGGGGTATGTGGCTTTATTTTATTTATATCACAGACATGAACTCTCTGGGCTTTTGAAATATATATTTTTTGAAATATTGAGGCTATTTGAAGATGCCACTGTGGATTGTGAAAAATTGAGATAAATATTTTATTAACTTTTTTTTAACCTTTTTCTATACCAAAGTATTGATCAGTTCATCTTAAAAAGCAATCAGATTTAATAATTTGATAATTACAAAAATTGGACCTGTTACTTCTGCTGCTTATAAAGAAGTTGCATAGAAATCTAGATATATAACAAAGAGTGAATGGAGCATCACAGGTACTGAGCTTATTGTTGTTAACCTATAGCTTTTTGTTCAGCACAGCACTTATGTTATATTGAATCCACCATCTGCTGTTAAATTCATCACATTCATCAGTAGGATTTAAGGCTGCATCTTATTCCCCAAGGTATCAACACCATTTCTCTCTCTGAATGTGGAGTTATAGCATCACAGTGTTTGCAACACTGAATTGTGGGTCAGTATAGACTTAAGTAATTGCTTGAATAAATGCCAAATGGCCTGACTAGTCCTTTGCTTGTGTTTGGCTGTGTTCTGTGAGTCATGCCTGCTTAAAACTTCATACCATGATTTATTATCTAATACAAGCTGCAAGTTGACATATTCTGGATGGTCTGTGGTGTAGAGGGTTGTTGAATTAAACTATTTCTTAAGTCTTCTTTAAAAAATAATTTCGGTTACTACCTGTATCAATTGCCTCTGTAATTATTAGTTTGATTGAGATATTAAGGATTTATGTGTCAAAATAAGGGACACATAGTAGTGTTAATTTGTTGGTTTAAATTTTTCAAGCACAGCAAGTCACTGGCATTAGTAGCATTATTTTTAGCACAAAAATCTGTCAGATGAGCAAATGTGACCAGGTTGGGCCTCTGTGTATTTTGAAAACAAACAAACAAACAAAAAGAAGTCTAGCTTAGAAGCATGCCCTTGCGTTCCTTTTTTGAGGAACAAGCCGGTATCATAACCTTCCTGTTTGCTGTTATAAACACTAAAACAGAGTGTTTTTTTAATATACAAGCATCAGCTAAATGTTGTGCTGTTTGTTAAATTAAGTTTTCTTTTTCATGGGTCTGATAGAGGCTTTTTGTTCATCATAGTGGTTTGCTGTCCCATGGAAAGTAAACCCTGTGTTTTTGTACAGTATGTAAGCCCATTGTTTGGCTCAAAGTAGTGGTGTTTTTCATGGCACGGCATTTGTGGTTAAGTTATGTTGTTGATGTACAGTTGTTTTTAATGGGTGAAACTGATGTTTACAGTCGGTGCTGTTGTGCTGACGGCAGTACAAAGCCTGTGCCCAGTGTTCCAGAGCATCAGGGCAGAAAAACAGAGCTCAGCATTCACTCAGTCAGTGAGCAGTGTGCAGATGAGTGGCTCAGTAGCCCTGGTCGTGATATGCCAGGGGCTACTGAACTCTGCTTTTTGTTTACTCAGACACACACCAACTGCTGATCAACATACTCGATGTTCTGAAGCCACTCTTGTGTCTTTTATAATGTGTACAGGTGAAAAAGTTTATATTCACAGTTACTTGCATGTAAAGCAATCATTACAAGTGACCCTGGCTCAAATATCAAGCATCTGCTCAGCTTTGTTGGATTCTAAGTAACATCCCACAATGCACCAAGTTCTCCTATGATTTTCACAGGAGATCAAAGACTCTTGGGTTGTCTGAAACTCCAAAGAACACAGCTTTTATTAGTTAACTCACTTGACTTAAACTCAGCCAATCCCAGAAGTCTTGTAAAAGCACTCCCTTTTTTATTTGATCTCATAGTCTCTCCCTGGCCTTGTCTTTCAGGTGCTGTTGCTTACATAGATACTGTGTGTTTTCAGTTTGTGTCCCTGTTGATAAGCTGGTTGAACTTAGTAGTTTTCCTTGTCTTTTTTTATGTCTGTTGTTGTTGTTGCCTTGTTAATTTTCTAAATATTCATCCATCAATTACGCAGTTCCTCACGCACTTATAGAAAAATGAAAATATAGAAATTTAGACTATTTCATTTGTTTTGCCTGCTCTGTTCTTTCTCTTCTACTCTAAATTGTCACTGCAGTGTTCACACAATGGCCTGACACTTCAAGTGAAGCCAAAAAATCCTGATCGTCCCCTGGTGGTCAGCTGTTAGTTTAAGAACCATTTGATTTTTTATAGTTTTCTATTAGTGATGCACATGTTTGAGTTGTCAATATCACAGTCAATTATGTTCAGTTCAATATAAGAAGCCAAACTTATGATTCATGATCATAATTAATATTGTATGAATTATATATGTGGGTGTGTGTGAGCTTCCTTGGCACCTGTCACAAACATGATCAGTGACGCTGTTTTAATTTTGTTCTTCCTCTGTAAAGTTTGCTGGAAGAAATATAATAATTTTGCCTCGGCATGTAGATTGATTACTGCACTAGACTCTGTTTAAATAACAGCCTCTTAGAGACAACTTCACTTGTCAGAAACTGGTCATATTGTAACTTGAGAAAAAAATGCTTTGTCTACTCTGTTTGCTGTGCAGTTAACACAACAGGTATAATTTTGTTTTCATGAAAACTAACATCAGATTTAAGGAAAAAGGAGCAATAAAGAAAGAGAAGAGAGAAGAAATCAATGGTAAAAGTGAAATAAAAATGCTGCAGCTAAGGCCCAGTGCATAACAGCTGACTGGTCTTTGCACAAGAATGGAGTTTGTTGGTGTTTTTGCATTTATGAGAACACATAATTGCAGAAAACTGTGATGCCCCTTGGCACAGCCCTTTGTGAAGGAATTCATTTGAGTATGGGCCATTTTTTCTGTGGCTTAGCTTGAAAAAAAAGTTTGGAAAGCTATAGGACCCTTGCTGGCCTCTCACTTGTTAGGTGCCTGCGGCGGGGGGGGGGGGGGGGGGGGGGGGGGGGGGGGGGGGGGGGGGGGGGGGGGGGGGGGGGGGGGGG
>JAPZDV010000020.1:24350049-24363109 GCA_029814665.1 Acanthurus lineatus
ATGAAAAAGATTACAGTATGTTTAATCACACCATTGAAAGTAGATGTTGACTATACTGTACAAAACTTTAACTACTTTTAATGTTTTGTAAAGCTTTTAAAATTTACATTGTAATAATTCGTGCTGCAAAGGTTGTTTACAATTAGACATTTTGTTGTTTGAGCCAGTCTGTGCCTCTGAGCATCTTGAATGTTAAACGTCGCCTGATGTCATATAAGCTGATGACGCTCGTTGTGTGACATGGTAGTTAAAGGGGAGTGGGGACAGAATTAGAGGTTTTTATGTCGTTTTATGTGACAGACAGACATATCAGTCAGCACACTGTTGTGTCCTGTGCAGGTGGAGCTCAGAACAACCTGATGCTCGGCTCTCCCTCTGTGAACACTGGAGCAGGACTGTATGCCGGCAGCACCGGTGAGCCTCTGTCTGTCATGTCACAGCTGACAGGTCCACATTATTAGCTTGATACTGAAATTGCAGTTTAATTTATTTTAGCTTTAGCAGGTTTTCAGGGTTTGTTAACATAAAGTAATTTTTTTACAAAGTTATTTTTAGTTTTGCAGCTGTTTCAGTGTAATTTGGGTTTAATATGTAAAAGTGCATAGCTACATAAACAAACAAAAAACAATCAGAAAATATGCTACAATATTTTTATAATTTAACTATTTGTATAAGTTCAATGTATTTGTAGAATGAAGATGCTGCAACTTTTATTTCATTCTGCAACCTTGTGTTGTAAAATGACAATGAATCTGAAACCTGACTGCTAAAAAATTTAACTGAAATCAATTTAGATTCATTTTTATTCACAGCTTGTTTTCATTCTAGTTTCATTTATAGTTTATGATGATAAACATGCGAATCAGCATGTTTTTTGTCCCTCTGTCTCAGGTCCTGTGTATGGTGTTCAAAATAACCTGGTCACTACCAGTCCTACTCTCCTCTCTCCCACTGGGACCAATGCACATATAGGTAAAACACTACATGGAGTCTACATACATTTAGAAATGTACAGCCAATTTTATAACCAAAAATTTCTAGTTACATCTCACTGCATCAACAAAAAAAAATTTAAAAAAAGAAAAAATTTGAGGTCTCACATGACCTTTGAAGACAAGATTTTTTGAGACCACTTGATAGTTGTCTCTGTCGGTTTCAAGCAGAAAATCAGAACAACCAAACAGATTTGAAATGCTAAAGCATTCAAGATGTGAGTATGTGAAAAGGCTGTGTGTTCTATGAGTACAATAACATTTTTAGGAGTCATAAATAACTGTCCAAATCTGTGTGTTTTCTCACAGTTTATGGTGTGCAGAAAAATGCAGCTGGCACTGGAATGAGTCACACCACAGGTAAAGCATTTACAGATTTAATGGTTTTAAAAAGCAAGTTAGTTTAGTCATTTGTGAAACGGGGCTTACTGACTCCTGTTAGCAAATACAAGCCCAACGATATACATGTAAAACAGAAGAGCAGATAAAATGATTTAGTGTAGAGGCATATGACACTGCCACATTCAAGAAATAAAACTATAAATCAAGACTAGAATTTTCCTTTTAATGTTCTCCTTACATGCAGTTGTTCATAATGTCCTGATCATGTAGCCTTTATGGTTAAGTCAGTTTTAACTTTACCACCATATTACTACTAAATTTGTATTACAGTACAGTACAGCAGGGCCTTATTATGTTTGAATTATTAATGTCATGTTTATTGGTTGCAGTGAGACCCAGCAGTCCCGCATTTGACGAGGTCTCAGCCAAAGACCTGAAGTTTGTGCTGATAGAGAAGGAAAATGCTCCTGTCAAGAAGGAGACTGAGCGGCTGGTCATGACCAAAGACACGGGGAAGCAGTTCATGTCCGCTGCACCTGCTAGTGCCTCTGGTAATACCAAACACTGCCAAGTACTACTGCTCCAGTACTGCTTATGTTATTACACTGTCTCGACCATTTTATTGGTACATTCTTTTTAAATCATATACATCCATGTAAACATCTTCCTGTGCATGATAAATGATGTTGTGATGGTTGTGTCTATAGCTTCCTACTCTGAGGATTCACTGAAGAGAGAGAAACAGAAACTATCATCCAGCTCCACGGAGGAAGAAACAGATGCTAAAGGTAGACTAACACACAACAAATCAAACAGTTTTTAGAGTCATCACATGTATTGTATCTCCCATTTAATATGTAAGTTTTCACTGTTTCATTTTTTTTTAAGCTGCAACCACAAAAGTTTCCACAAAAGACAAAGCCACTTATGCAGGTACTGCATGGTTCTATCGTTGCTTTTTTCTTTTCATTTTAATCTTGTGTGTTTTATCCATCAATTTGTTTTTATGTTTACAATTGAACAGAGCTGTTTTATCTAATTAAGAGCTCAAACCTTAAATTTTTTAGTTCACAGCATTTTTAGCAGAGGCAGAAAATGCCAGATTTAAGAAGCTGAAATCACAAAATATTTTAGACAGTTTTGCAGCAGAGATGATTGGTTACTGAAGCTGTTGTTGATTTTTTTAATTGTTCTCAAATCAAAATCATTTCAACTAATTTAAAATTAACTAATGAGCCAATTTTTTTTTTCAAAATTTCCAAATCAGAATCACAACTTTATCAGAAAAATATAACAAGCTAGGAAAATGTATGAACAACAAAAAACTTGGGTAAATAAATTACCAAGCTCAACTTTTTTCAACGCTATAACAGTAAACCCTAAGAAGTAAGAGGTATCGTCAGGGGTATCCTCCTTATTCTTATCCTGTCTTTGGAGGGAAAAAAAATACAAACAGGACAGAGAAATGTGAATCTTTCTATGAATTTTCTGGTCTTCAGAGATCCGTAAGGATGAATCAGGCCTTGGCTTCTGCTCCTGCTGCAGCTGGTGGAAGTGGCTGCTTGGCCTCCTGCTCAGCCTGCTCCTCCTCCTCGGCCTCCTCTTTGGACTCATTGCTTTGAGTAAGACTTTAAAAAAACATACATTCTCTAGCTGAATGTTGTGTATATTCACAGAGATGACTGAGTCTGATCTGCACACGCCCAACATCTCCTCCCAGGTGAAGAAGTGAAACGCCTCAGGAACCGTGTTGATGCTCTGGAAGCCATCACTGGCACTGCGTCAGCCAGGTCCAGTCGCTTGTCAGCCTCTTCTGGCATCAATGTAATCGACCCACTAGATTCATCATACATGGACAGGAGTTCCTCTGGGTCCACCCTGATCCGCTCTGACAATGGGATCAACCTGGGGGCTGCAGGGCCAGGGGGAGGCACAGGGAACGGACCAGGCCAGGACAGCGTTGCCCTGCAGAAGGCAGTCCAGCAGCTGGTCAGGGCTGAACTTCAATCGAGCGCTGTGAGAGGTAAAACAATAACAACTCATGCTGTAAAACAACCTAGTGTGTATTAAATATTATTCATCCCAACTTTTTCCTATTCTTAGAAACACTGGCATACTCACTAAAAGGCGAGAGAGGAGAGCCTGGACCTAAAGGCATGTTTGCATGAATCATAAAATCATTTAGAAATTGATATTTGGTTGATGTCCATCTTAAAGCTGACTGATTCTTTGCAGGTGATCCAGGGCAGCTGGGACAAAAAGGTGAGGAGTTGTCCTGCGTGTCTGTGTGTATTCAGTGAACACATACAGTACATCCATGTCAAACTTAGACAGCTTGTGGAGAATCAAGCTCTTTTAACCCAAACCAACAGCTATGATTTGGTCTCTTTCAGGTGAAAGCGGCTTCCCTGGCTTGCCAGGTAAGATTTGGAGCAAATCTGTTGCAGTCTTTTCCTTTTCACAGAGATGACAAACTCACTCCTCCTGCTCCTCTATTCATATATATTGGTACTAAAGGTCCTCCGGGGCAGATGGGTCACCCAGGACTGGATGGCCCAAGGGGACCAAAGGGAAGTGCAGGTAGTGTTAGATCATTTTTATTGTTCTTTGAGAATAAGTAGACACTAAGAAAAAAGAAAACATGGGCTGAATTGCTTATCCTCTCAAACAGGTGAACCAGGTCCTGAGGGACCACCAGGCCAGAGGGGCCGGGAGGGACAAATGGGCCCTCGGGGTGAGACTGGACCACCAGGTTTTGGAGAGAAAGGTATAAAATCTTTATTACATCCTTATTAAATCATTGTGGTGTTCAGTCTTTGATATTAAAGACTGGTTTTGACAGGATCTCAAGGCGAGCAAGGACGTCCAGGTCCTGCTGGTGCTGCTGGACCTATGGGACTGAAAGGTAAGGTCAAAGGTCACAATGGGGTTATTGGTCGGATAAGGAAGAATTTAAAGGTCAAGTGTGTAGGATTCATAGGGATGTATTTGTAGAATTGGTCAGAAATGGAATATCATATTCATCCATATATTATTATTGTTTAATCACCTAAAAATAGGAATCGTGATGTGTATCTAGAAAGGGAGTGGATTCGCATTCACAGAGATCATAATGTTGCACAGCAATGTTCCTACAGTAGCCCAGAAGTGACAAACCAAACACAGGATTTAAAGAAGGCCTTCTGTGTTTTTTGAGACTTTAGCAGACAATTTGGGTTCTGCTGTGTGCTCAGTCTTGTCCAATCTGCAACTTGATAACTACATACCACTGAGTGTTACGCACTGCATCTTTAAAAGGTCATGTTAGTCTTATGCATGTCTAGCTAGTTTACAAAATTACTGAAACTTTATAAAATAAATAAAGTTTCACAGATAAAATGTCCCTGTCTAAACTCATGAGTACTGATTTTCACTAATAAATGGAGGCCATTGGCAGGTTGGACAAACATTATCAGTAAATCAGCATATTAATAATCCAGGTAGAAAAAATGATAATATGGTATAATAGATGCAAAACTGAATGATATTAACAAAAGTCAGCAATCACTTAGTTTTCTGCACTGTTTGTTTAGGTGCAGATGGAGAGCAGGGTGCCCCAGGAAGCCCCGGTAAGGCATTTAATCTAAATGATTTTCATAATGCCTCTGTTCTTTGGTCCTATTTGGCAGCCTATATAATATCGTTAAAATCTGTCTGTTATCTGTTGCATATGTTTGCAGGTGCTCCGGGGCCAAAGGGTTTTCAGGGTGAAGCAGGAGCTCCAGGAGCAAAAGGCACCTTTAAGGCTTTACCTTCTTCTGATTTTCATGACCCTCATATACAGTAGAATACACAGTCCTCTAAAATTGATTGAACAATGCTTGTGTGGTTAGAAGAAAATGCAATGTGACAATGTGTGACAAAAAAACACAACTACACAAATGATTAAGTCCCTGTGCTCTTGCATTAATGATTATTAAATTACAATTATTTAAATTGAATAAGCTGTCAACAATCTGACCAACTTTATGATTGCTCTATTAAAGGCCTTTATTGTAAATGCAGGTGATCGAGGAACACCAGGAGTGCCAGGATCTAAAGGAGACCAGGGAGAGAGGGGACAACGTGGACCAGCAGGTGTGTCAAAAAAAACCTTGTCTAACATGCATAAAATGAATATTAACATGGTTCCTATCATAGCAGTTTATGCCTGTGATCTTGTTTTCCAAAACCTTGACACCAAACACTTGTTCCTTTTTGCTAATTTTAATTGGATATAACTGTTAGTGGCCTATTGTGTAATTCTATTTTGTAATAAAATATAATATTAGTAGTAATAGTTCTAATAATAGTAAAATATGAATAATATGATATTTAATAGAATATTATAATATAAACTAGTTTTTGTCCATTTCATTAAAGTGTCAATTAAAAACCTTCACAACAAACTGTTATTTTTTAGTAAAAAGGGTGTGGATGTTGCTTTTTTAAATTAAAGGTGAACCTGGACAACCTGGACCACAGGGCCCTGCTGGATCCAAGGGATCTAGGGGAAATTCAGGTATCATAAGATTAGATAATATATAAGATTCCGTGATCAGACTTTAACACTGAAGAGGGATCAAGTAATGACAGCATCATATCTACAGATAGCTAAGTTCATTCCAATAGCACCCTAAAGGAGTCAATTGCTTGAATAACTACAGATATGATGTTAGTAGTTCACATAGAAATGTAAGCTGTCACCATGCCCTATGACTGCTATAGATAGGGGATTTTTATTTACCTTTTTACACATAGGTGTTTCTACAGTTGACACCTATTCAAGAGAGATTTTGCATTCATGCTTGGGTTTTGGTGGTGTGCATGCATAAAAGGGCTGACAAGGGCATGTCAGTGGCATGAAATTACTTGGTTATGAAAGCTATACAGTAATAAAAGAACAGAACATTCCATGTACGAGCAGACAGAGGTTAATGGTGCCACAGCGCTGTCAGAGGATGTGTTTGTTCATGTTGTACTTGGTTAGAAATGCTTAGAATAGACATGCAACCTCTCAGTTTTTAATCAACAATGTTAAACGTCTTCTACAGCTAAAGTAAAAAATATTGTAAAAAATAAATAATAAATAAATAAAATATTGTATCTATAAACTGCAGGTGAGTCAGGTTCAACAGGACTTCCTGGTGTGAGAGGACCACCTGGACTTCCTGGAGATGTTGGTCCCCCAGGTACCACAACACCCTCCAGCTATGTAGCATTCATAATCAACTGTGATGTAATTGAATCTGATTAGCAAACATTGCCTGCAGGATTTTCTTATGCCTTATTTTTAATGAATGCAAACAAACTCTATGTTTTTTTATCTCCCCCAGGCTCTCCTGGGCTTCAAGGACCCCCAGGTATGAGACTTTATAGGCCTTACAAACAAAATTATTTTACTCCCCATTAAGATTAGATTTTGTACATGTACATATATATTATCTTATTTATTAACACAGGTATTGCTGGAAATCCAGGACAGCCTGGTATTAAAGGTAATGTCTTTTTTTCTTTGATGAAACTTTTTGGTGTAGCACATCTGCAGGGAGGAAGATATACAAAATGCACAATGCACAAACAGATTCCCACTGGTTGGGGGAGGATAAATTAACTCCATATGTACAACATATACATTCTAAAAGATCAGCCACAAGCCACTGCTAGCTGGCATGCATGATTTAATTTTACACATATATGTGGGATCTACATAACTATTGAAGTTGTATAAATGGTGGCATCTTAAAACTTTTCCAAAGCCAAAAACTCTTTTAGAGCTTGAAAACAATAGTGCTATGATTTTAATTTGATTTTTTAATTTTTAAGACAATTTACCTAATGACAACCTTTATGTCCATCATGTATAGTGTCATCATGTAATCTAACATAACATGTTTTACAGGTGAACCAGGATTACCTGGTAAAGTGGACGCTTCAAGTAAGAACACCAACACTTACAGCTCTAGATGCACTGTGTACACATTGTCTTGTAAAATGTAACTTGTGTTTATCTCTCATTTCTAGTTGGCTCTGATACTGTAGCTATTCCTGGACCACCAGGGCCTGCTGGGCCTCCAGGTCCTGCTGGAGCCCCTGGTCTGTCTGGTCCAATTGGCCCTGCAGGTGCCCCAGGACGTCCTGGTACATATAAGTATTTGTCCTGTGTTTAACACCTGAGATGGATTAACTGTTAAATCGATGTTGGACAATATGTATACTTAATAGATACTGAACAAATTGGGTTTTTTTTCTGTGATGTAAAATTACATATTTCTTCAGGTCTTAAGGGAGAACAAGGAGAGAGAGGAGAAAAGGGGGAGAAAGGAGAGCAAGGAATACCTGGTGAGCCTGGTATAAGTGTCTCGAGGTCTGAAACTGTCAGTGCTGCCCGAACAGACAGTGAGTACCTGTGGATTTCTCCTGCTTGTTTTTTGGCACCACCTGTTGGTGGTATCAAGAATGACACTGTATATAGACTAAAACATGCCACTACATCCTCTGTTTTTATTTCTAACAGGACTTTCCTCAGTGCTTGGACAACCTGGCCCCCCAGGACCTCCTGGTCCTCCTGGACCACCAGGTCCTCAAGGTCGTCCTGGTATGTTCAAAAACTATTTCTAAGATTTGAAGATAATTTTCAAAAAAGTACTGCAGTGGTTTGGATCAAACTAAGGCAATTCAGATGTTGTTGTATTTCTTGTCAAGGTGAGACTAAACAGGGTCCTCCAGGACGCAGAGGTCCTCCTGGACAGCCAGGTAAGCTAGTATTTCACATTACAGATGGACAGATCAATGATAGACAGAAACAGAAGATTGATTGGTTACTGACTTTTGGCATACAACATGATTTAAGCAATGTCAGAATAAACATTTATATTTTTCTCTCTTTTGAAATAAATCTGACACTACTTTTCTGGCCTCACAGGTGTTGGCTACCCAGGACCTCCAGGAGAAAAAGGAGAACCTGGCAGCTTTGTGCCGACCTCAGGTTGATGAAAGACATCTCTTTTCAGATGTATTGTCTGTGTTGTCTTTACTTAAAATATTTGATGTATTCCTCCCCATTTTTGTCTTAGAAACCTTCTTCGCTGGTCCACCAGGACCTCAAGGACCTCCAGGACCCCAAGGCCAGCAGGGATCAGCAGGTTGGTTAGATAATCAGATGCCTCTGAAATTAGTTACACACAAAACAGGTTATAAGACTTAATATATAATGAAACTACAGGACTGTAATACAAACATACCTGTGCCTTATTGTAATGATAAATATTTCAGGTGAACCAGGTCAGCCAGGTCTGCCAGGACGTCCAGGGGAACCGGGTGTTGGTATGCAAAAAACCTTTAGAAATGATGGCTTTTCCAAAGTGCATTATGGAAAATGATCTATTGGGGTCATTCTACATGTGAGAGTCAGTTTAGATTTTCAGAGGAATCACATCCGGTGACAGCAAGCGTTCTGCTATTCACTCAAACCTTTAGGAACATTGTTTATGGCTTTATCTGTCACTTGCTTAATAAAAAAAATAATAATGTAATTTTGCCAAGTTTGTTTGACTTAAATAATTGTAGTAGATATTTCAAAAGTCAATAATATATCTTCAAGCTATTTTACAAGTCTTTATATCAGTGTTTTAATATTTATGTCAGGTTTTCCAGGTCAACCTGGACCTCGTGGTCCTCAGGGTCCACCCGGCCCAGAGGGGCCTCGAGGGCCACAAGGACCAAAAGGTAAACTCAGCCATGTTTTGACTGACTATCTTTAAATCCTCTGCAACAGTTATACAATCATTTTCTTTTGTCTATGTGTTATTCATCGGTTTAACCACAGTGAATGATTGCACACAAACACCTTCTAATTTTTCTGTCTTTTTCCTGTTCCCCTTTCCTCAATTATTTTTCTATTCTTTAATTCAAAAGTCAGCAGCACTGGAACTTATCTTGAATAATGTTAACTTGGTCTTTGCAGGTGATCCAGGAGCCTTTAGTTCCCAAGAAACCTCCGGAGTATCCACTGGTAAGACCATCCTAAATATTGTATCACGTTTTAATAAAAATTTTCACTAATACTTATAGAGAGCAGGTATGGTTTAGAAATAAGCTAAACACATTATTCATGCAAACATGCTCCTAGTTTTGCACATTTTATAAATGGCAAAATAGATTCTCTATTACTAAGTTGTTTTTGTGGAGTAATCTTGGGAGCATCTAGTAACCATTATAGAAACTGTGGATTTAAGTACATGATTGGTCTCACCTCTCAACAAAGGACATTTCTGCATGACCACATGGTTCCATTAATTATATAGTTTCTACATGTACATCTACAGATGCATTTTATTAAAGAATTTTTTTTGTCATAACAGGTCGCTCATTCAGTCCTGGCCCTCCAGGCCCACCTGGACCACCTGGTCCACCTGGAAGAAATGGAAGAGATGGAAGTGGGTCTGGATCAACTGATGTTGGACAATACATTGCCGAATACCTCCAGAGTAAGCTGGGTATTTATTTCCTATGCCACACTACAGTTGATTGAAACAAAGAGCTAAGTTGGAGGCAAAATTGTCTTGACATGCAGGTGGCAGCATCAGGCAGTACCTGACTGGACCCCCTGGACCTCCTGGTCCTCCAGGGGTACCGGGGCTTGCAAGGGACGAGTTGGTTGACGATGTGGCCAACCGAGTTATCGCCTACATCCAGAGTATGACCAATTACATGATATTGTTACATTTATTATTACACAGGAAGCCTGTATGTGAGAAATAAATGTTGACTGGCCAACAGTGGTGAAACACCTTTTTATCACTTTAACTGATTCAGGTTCAGGAAGAGGACATAATGGGACTCCTGGCCGCCCTGGTCCTCCAGGTCCACCTGGCTCCATCTCTGTTAATGACATCATCAGCCTATTACAACGTATGTCTCGTTTCAGCATGGTTAAAATCCCCAAATCCATCAAGACTGTTGGCTTAGTACCCAGTATAGTAGTATGTAAGACTAACAAAGAAAGTGTGACATTATTTGTGTGCAGGAGAGGATGTGAGGAGATACGTTTCGGGTCCTCCTGGTCCACCTGGACCTCCTGGAGCTTCAAACCCTGGCAGCAACAGATTCAACATTCAGGAGGTGTCTGAGCGTGTCCTCAGCCTTATGAAAGGTGAGTGTTACAGATGGAGCAACAGGTTACCATTCATTGAGAGAACATGACTGTGATCGACTTTGGGTCCTGTCTGTCACCAGAGAGAGGACAGGTGGTAGGTGAGGTAGGTGTCCCTGGACCTCCAGGACCCCCTGGGCCTCCTGGTCTTCCTGGAGACTTGCGTTCAAGTAAGAAATTCAGACAGTTAGCCTGCTTTAAAAACCAGGTTTTTGAGCTTTTATTGTTTATGTTTTAATGGAAAATAATTAGATCTAGTAGCATTCTCATGTTAAAATATGTTCATTTTCATTCTCCAACTAGCTGGATATCAATCACTTGTGGGCCCTCAGGGGCCTCCTGGCTCCCCAGGTATCCCTGGTCCTCAAGGCCCACCTGGTCCACCTGGTCCACCAGGTGGAGGGAACTTCATCAGTTCAGACATTCAAGACTACCTGCGAAGTGAGCCAAATGTTTTCTTCATCACGTTGCAAGAAATACTCCTGAGAAAACACTTAACATATAAACTAGTCATTATCACATCTGTTTCATTCTCTTCTCAAAGGTTATTCCCTTAGAGGACCACCAGGCCCCCCTGGACCCCCTGGACCTGAGGGCCCCCCTGGACGAATCACTGATCTGGTTTCCTATGCTAAGTATGCTAACAGGGGGACGTTCGAAGGAGAGCAACAAGAAAACAGCCAGAGTACGTAGAAAGGATTATCTTACCATTTAAAAAAATACAGCTTGGAAGCTAATGTGTATGACTTGTGACTCAGTTTGAGCTCATTCCTAATCCCAGACTTGTTCAAGGAGTTTAACAATGACCACATACTGCATTCCTTGTACTTCATACAAACATGCATGATGTGTACTACTGACAGCTTTTAAAAACATCACTTTGAGGGTAGATCCTCTCAAAATTATCACTTCATTAATCTCTCTGTAACATACTCACATATGAGCAAATTCCAACTAAGTCAGTGCTTTACCTAAAGTATTCTTATTAATTGCATTTTCTTTAGATCCAAGAGCTTTGTTCGGTCCTCCTGGTCCACCAGGCCCTCCTGGACCCCCAGGACACAAGGGAGAGCCAGGAGTTACCAGCTCAAGAAACTGGAACCTGGAAACTGGAGACTACTCTGGCATGGCTGTCAAAGTGACTGATTACATCAAATGTATGTGATCTTGTCATATAGTGCATTTTACAATACCACAACATTTTCTGCCTCTGAATCTTGCTGTCATTAAGTCACGGCTTACCACGTGACTGCTTTCCACATGCTTACACTTTCACACTTGAACACTTGCTGCTACCGATTGTCAAAGTGCAGCTTTCAAGACCAAATACCAAAAAAATTTCATCTGTAAAGAGAGGCAAAACAATCATGTTGTCCTGTGCCAGTTGTCTTCAAAACTTAATGAGTAAAGCCTTGATCTTTTTGCCTCTGACATGCAAGGGTTACTCTGATGCCAAAGGTCTTTGCTCACTGTACAGAGTAGCACTCCTTTCCTTCCTGACCATTATTAATCTCAGAGGTTAAGTGTGACAAACGGAAAAAAGCTTTCTCTTTCATCACAGAGTTTCCTCTCATTTGCAGCCCATGGTTTGCTGCGAGACATGGTGAAGGAATACAACAGTCGTGTCTTCCAAGGACCCCCAGGACCGCCCGGTCCTCCTGGTCCCCCTGGGCACAGCCAATGGTCAAGTTCCTATGGAAACTCCACAGATCTGTTGGAATACATCAGAAGTAAGCAATTTTCCTATGATGGTAGAAAAAAAAATCAAAAAAGACCAATAAAACACAATTGGTAAAACACAAGAAGAAGAACAACAACAAAAAAAACACTAAAAGGTCAGAGGATATGCTGGTAGGACTGATCAGAATTGAATTTCTCCTCTGACAGCACATGGAGCCATTGTGGGACCACCTGGGAAACCAGGACAGAAAGGGGACATGGGATTCCCTGGACCAAAGGGAGAGAGAGGTACATCTAAATGGAAAAGAAAGAAGTGTATTTGGGATAAGCATTGACAAAAATATTTTGCCTCTGGTTGCAGTCTACAAAGGAGAGAAATAAAATTTTTGAGTGTCTCTTTACTTCCCTAAGTTAAATTAGATCCAAAGCCGTTAATTCTAAAATCTATTAAAAAAAAAATGTTGCGAAATTCTTTCAGTAGCTTCTAGTTTTATAAAATCTATCACTATAGAAGTGTTGAAGCACTCCTCTCTGTGTGGACACAGGTGAACGAGGGTCTCCAGGGCCTGAAGGACACAGAGGACAAAAGGGTGACAGAGGTCAGTGTTGTCATTTAGGAAAAGAATTAACCCTAAATAAAGCTAAACCTTAACACATATTTGATGTTGTTTACATAAGTCTGGGTTTCAGTTCTTTCAGACTTGCTTCAAGTTTAACTGTATCCATCAGAGCAACAAAAATTGAAAAAAGTGCAGTTAACATTTTACAAGGTGAACCCTATGCAAAAACTACATTTCAAACACTACCAACAACAGAGAACCCATGATTGTAATTATGATTTTGGATGTTAACAGCTTAAATGAATTGCTTACAA
>JAPZDV010000020.1:24363385-24450558 GCA_029814665.1 Acanthurus lineatus
TTAACATTTTACAAAGTGAACCCTATGCAAAAACTACATTTCAAACACTACCAACAACAGAGAACCCATGATTGTAATTATGATTTTGGTTGTTGACAGCTTAAATTAATTGCTTACAATGAAATCACATCTTTTTATATTTTTGACACAACTGAATATTCAAATGTTAAATATGTTTAGCTAGGTCATACAAAAAACAAATTTACTTAATGCAAAATTTAAAAAAATCCATTTGACTGTTTGAAAAAATAGTTAGCAGGGTTAGCATTAACAGACTAATGTTACTTTATTAACAATATGTCAGTCTGCAATCGTTTAATTGGATAAACAAGTCCCACTTTAGCATTTTACTAATAACTTTAAATTTATTGAGTTTATCATTTTATGTGATTTAATGATCAAATTGATTAAATAATCAGAGAGAATTATTTAAGCAATCATATAATCAAACTCTTTGTGTTGTTTTTCAGGGGAATTCACAGTGATGACTAAGAGAAGAAGGAGGGATATTGGTGTTTGAGTTACTGAATATATGGAATTTAATGATATATATTATATATTTTACATATTTGTCTGGTGTGTATGGTGGGATAAATGTACTAACACACACAAAGAATTTTTTTTACCCTTTTATCTATTTTTATAAAGGATTTGAATTTGCCTTTTTAAATTTTTTATATGTGCTGAGTTGTGTGTGTAAAATCTGGGATCATGTAGCGTTTTGGCTATCTTGTTTCTTACACTGCACTGGGGGCTGTCATTCAGAGAGGAGTGAGATCTTTTATTTTGTGGGATTGAATGAAGTGTTGACTTTCTCTTGACTTCTACTGCTTGGGGCCATTTTCAGATCGTGTTTTGTAACAATGCCTTATTTCATAGTTTGTCAATGCCAAATAATTACAAAATGCATTACGAGATAAGATGAATTAAAGACCAAACACAACTGTAGTACAGAGGAAAATTTTTATTTACAGTAAATCAAAAAATCTACACAGGCAGTCTAAAAACTATACATTTAATTTTTTTAAAAAATGCATAATTTTGATATGGGTATCATCTTTTTTTATTCAACATTCAGAACTGAATCAACTTACTATTTAATTTTTTTTTGCTGTAAAATCTACGTTACCAAAAAACAAGAACTGAAAGGACTGATTTTGTTAATATATTTTTGTATGTTGCAAACCTCAAATGAGTGAGTGAGCTGCAATACAGATGCTGCAGCATGACTAAGTTTTCATATAAATAGCAACTGAAAAAGTTTTGGAAAATGTGCACAGCACTCCTTGACTGCTTTTTTTTTTAAATGACATTTCAGTTATTAAATACATTTAACTAGTTATAACTCTCTATAGCTAATTATAGAGAAAATGAGATGATAAAATAATCAGGCCAAACCAGGTCAAGATGTCCTAAACTGGTCCTGTCAATTTTTTGAGCATGCTCGTTTTCACAACTGCATAAATACATCAGCCCAAACAAAAAGAGTGCATGTTTTGTTGTTGTTTCTTTGAAAAACAATGTGGTAAATCTGAAGCTGTTCAAATGCTTCATACAGTCATAAAATCAAAACATTACATCAGTGAGTTGGTATGAAACCTGGAGTTTGACCAAAATCATTAAAGGCAGCCATATCAGGTATACAGTCTGTCCTCACAGCTTTTCCAAAGTATTAAGGCTATTAGCTAGCATTATAATGAAAACAGTTTTTTTTTTTTTGATATGAAGAAGAAAAGCAATGCAGGCCTACTCATGATAAATCTAGTAGTAAAATACAATATGAGGAGGCATAGAAACAAAACCAAGGCAAAAAATACGAAGGAGGCATCATCATTATCTGTAACTGCAGATTTGGAGATATTTGTTTTAAGTAGCTGAACTAAAGTAACCGTTTGATGTGTGAAGCTCCTGAGTGAGATTCACTCAGACCTTGGAAACTCAAACTGTTACATTTCCAGAATTTAACAGACATCATTGAAACATTGCATTCTTTATTCATCCCTGAATAAAACTCCTAATAGATATAAAGAACTTCAGACCTTTTGCTTGACAATAGTAAATTGGTGTAACCTATAAAAAATAAAAAACAGACCAACAAACAAGTACATAAATGCTTGGTTTACAGTCTTTGCTTCCACAACCACAGTGCTTTCCTTAGTGTCCAATTAACAGTGATCCTTTTGTCTCTGTGTGTAAACACCATCTTCAAACCTCCTCTACTGTCTTCAACAAACAAGCTTTGAGCTCGAGACAGGGAGGCATTCTGAAGAAAAACCAAAGACAATAATTGCTATTGTAACCTCTAATGTATCACAATCTAAATTCCTATGACAGAGATATGTTGATTTTATAAAAATATACTATATCATCATTCCTTCAACAAGAGTTGAGATATTCCAAATGTGCTGTCTCTTTTGTCAGAAATTACATTCTATTTTATGATCAATTATAAACGATCAGGTTGCTATTTAATATTTAACCAAATGAAATCATCATCAATATGTTTAAGTGGTATAAAAATGCTGACCTTCTTTAGTGCAAATGTCTAAATGAGAGAACAATTAAGTAGCAAGTATTTTTCGTAAACTGCTTCAGTTTATCAGCCAAAAACATTACAATTCTACAGGCACTGGATCTTTTATAAAAACTATTCATTCTGAAAAAGTAGGTTGGACAAAAAGCTACTTCACTTTAGTGGTTTTGAGGTGATGACAGCGACATATACCTGGAAAAATCCTTCATACTTCTCCTGACTTTAAGAGTGAAAATATGACAAACTGAGCTGAATATGTGTCTTGCAGACCAGAGCTGCAGACTTTGTAACAAAGTCAAGAAACAGAAACACTTCTTATATCCTCTGACAGTGTTCAGAGGATGAGAGCAAGGCAGCACAGGCTCAGTCTTTCTTGTTGGTGTGCGCATGATCATGTTTGCTGGGTGTGTGAGTGAGTGTGTATGTGTATGTGTATGTGTATGTGTGTGTGTGTGTGTGTGTGTGTGTGTGTACAAGGTTTCTCTTAGAAACCCGTGGAGTGGACGCTGGGGATCGGGTAGAACTTGGAGATCCGGCTCTGGGCGGAGGGGTTAAGGCACTCTGACTCTCCACTCATTTTGAAGAAAACCTCCTGTTCTTGTAGCTTCCTGGCAAACTCTTCCTCTAGGGCCTTAATGATACACAGGAGAAAATATTTCAGATGATCATTTAAACAATTTTAAACTATGTGCTGTACTATCATTAACACTTAAGGACACATTTCAAATAAAGGAGTAATGTGTTGTAACTGCAGTCTATTATCGTCTTCTGGAAGTAACAGATACTGCACCTTCTTCCTGGGTCGTAGTTTCTCTCTCCACTCTTTCAGCTCCAAGCTGTGCTCCTCATCCAATTCCTTCAATTTCTGGGTCTCATGCTCAATCAGCAGGTGGCACTTCTCATTCTGAAGCACACATAGAGGTTGTGCATAAAGAGTGAGTGGTTTTCCATGTTATAGTAGCTCAGCTACTGTCCATGAAATGCATCTAAATATGTGAATTTTGAATCCAAGTTTAGTGTTGATGAACATCTTTACCTGCAGCTGCTGAAGCTCTCGGATGTTGGCGTCACACTGTAGCTGCAGATCTCTCATCTGGTTTTCATGTTTCTGATGCTGATGGAGCCTCTCATTTTTCTGTCTCTTTTCTTCCTGGGCTGCAAACTACAAAAAAGAGACAGTTAATTATTATGTACTGATTTTCTTTTTAGGAATTTAAGGTCCCTGTGTTTTTCGGCACTTAACATTCAGCGTCAGTCTAACAAAAAATGGCGACTCTCCTCACCTGTTTAACCTTGTCCCGCTCCTGCTCGGGGCTGATGGCAGCCCCAGTGATGCGAAGGCTCTTCTTAAACATGGCCATGCGGGTCTTGGCCTCACTTCGCTGAATCTTTGGCAGTCTGGCTTTCTCCTGCGTCTGCTTGTTCTTCATCTCTTCAATCAGACGCTGGTTGTAGCGCTGCATCTGCTCCATCTCCTGTACAGGACAAACCAGCAGACACAGAACATTAAGAAAGGCTTGCTGAACAAACTTTTGTTTTAAAGCTGAATTTTTTTTTACTAAATCTCTAGAAGCCAATTCTGACCGAGTGTAATTGAGCCTGTACCTTCTCGTGTCTCTTTAACAGCTGGTGTCTCTGCATGAAATACTGGTCTTTGAGCTGCTGCTTAAACAGCTGATGTTTTTCCTGCAGATGGCGCTCTTCCAGCTCCCACATAGCAGCCTCCCTTGCTGTTGCAGACACAGAAACGAACAAAAGATAAAACCAGTTATAACACAGGAAAACCATTCACAAGTTTATTTGAGGGGAGCGTTTTCTCAACATTATGGCTTATTTTAAGAACATTCTGCTTAACTAGAGGAGAGAAACAAGAGTGAGCAAAGACACAACAACAGTTATGGGCTGACATTACCTCATTACGAGCAAACAGCTGAATGCGTAAGATACTTATGTCAACCAACAGCAACTTTACTAATGAGGTTTCAGCTTTGAAGCCTTTAACCATCACAGTTTCTATTCCCAATGAAAATCCTTTACAGGCTCTTAAAGCACAGTTACAACCTCCCATGACTTGGTTCAATGAGCATTTCTGAGAAGTGTTGTTTGTGCAGCTCCTGGCACAAAAAGCATGGGATTAAGTCCCAGGCAGTGCTAGCTGCTAACAGGCCGCTGTTCACTGCATGTCTGAGTAATATTATATGGTTCCAGAGAATTCAGGCGGCTTCCAAAGGGAGTCATTTAAAGTTGATCTGAGAAGCTTAATATGTTTGTTCGGAAATGTAATGTACCAAACACAGCAAGATGTGACTGAAAACACAGTTGCAGTTATCATAAAAAGATTACTGAATAATGTTTTCATAAACCTGATTTTATTAGGGATCATTCACAGTGTAGTGTAGAGAAAGTGGCATATAAAAATAATGTTAGGATAATAATCGCTGTCTTAACTAATTTTATTTATCTATATTTATATTTACCTATTAAAGTATGTATATTAAACGTACCATATAATTATGTTTTTATATTTTTTGTATGTTTATGATTATCCTGATTTTACCTCGGAGAAGCTGCTGCTTGTGGTTGAGGCAGTCTCTCTCGATGGTGGCCAGCTCATGCTTGTGTTGCTGGATAATTTTCTTCAGAGCGCTGTCCAGATCCTGCTGCTGCTTTTGAAGAAACTCTTGTTCCTGTATGAGGGATGACAGAGATTTTAAATGACACGAAGTAAATAAGTCGGAGTGTTATTATCAGGATCTTGAACACACTAAGCATCAAAGTAAGGCACATTCTGGGAACCACTGGGCCTCCAAACACAATAATAAAAGATACATTTTGGCCAAGTTAGGGGGGCACTTGTCCAGACAGAAATCATAATGTACTTTTAAAAAAACCTTTATAAAAAGGTTTTTCAAGATAGGCGTTATGAGGCCAGATAAGTGTGTTTGTGAGCATTGTGCAAAGTTCACTACAGGCTTAGCGCAGCCTGTGCTAATGAACCAGACAGTTCCAACTGGCAGTAAAGACTGTTTCACCTGCTTGTCAGTCACATAAATCCGACCTACTTGGCTCACCTGAGGGTATGGTCAGACATTCACCAATGCAGGCGAATGAAACGCCTGCAGAGTTCACCAAAGCTGAACTTACCAAATTTAAACTACACAAAGATTCAAATTTACTTACATGCTGCTCTAATTTTGCATGTGACCATGTATCCTATCACAGAGGCACCTGACATTTTAGATGCAAATTTGTTACCCTATGTATACAGAAAATACTGAGCTTTCTTATTATCACATGACTCTAAATGTCCAAGGGAGAATGTAAAACAAATGTACAACCTATAAAACTTTTATCAATGCCAAGTATGAAACTTTATATGCTGGCCTCTTTATTGCATTATGCTGATGCATTAAGTAAAAGTATTTGTTGACAGGATTTTATTTTCAGTATGCATCTTTGAGATCTAAAGACTTGTCATAGCATAGTATTATCTCATAGTTGGTGTTAGCCTTTTTGCATCTTCTAACGTAGCAATGTTTACACTTTACTATAAAAGTACATTGAGTAATGTTAGTTAGTGCAGTTATAAGCATTACTTAACAGTTAATTAACAATTGACTAATATGTCTAGTAGTCATTTACAAATGATGTTCATGTTAACAGAGGCACTGTGCAGTTTGGAGAATAATTTGTTTTTCTTGAGACACAAGAAAGAGGTCAGATTCAGGGGTTTCACTTTCATCATGCATGGTTAACACTGCACAAGGTGCACAAGGTATTAAAAAGAAATGAATCATAACATGGGCCACTCCCTGTGGATCACAGTACAGGACCCTCCTACAGATTGTACCACACACTGCACATCTACATACACACTGAACCTCTGGAACTGGCACTATAAACTAATGTAGGTGGAAAATATGGAAAAGAAAAGAAAAGTTATAAAACCACACCAAACAGCACTATAAATAACTGTTGTATAACTTTCTGTGTGTTACCCTCTGGGTGGGCGAAACAGCAAAAATACTGTTTCATAGTATTAATATATCTGTTAATTTTATTGAGAAATAGCTTAGCATTGCCATATTGTGTCCAAACAACAGAAGTTGTACCCATATTGTTACAACTTATTCCTGCTCATCTGCCTCTCTTTATAAAAATTTCACTTGCCTCCTCTATGTTTTCCTGTCCGTCTCATCTTTTGAAGCAGTTCACAAACCAGCGAAATGGTGCATTTCAGCTATTAACCTAAACAGTCCTGCTGCCAAAGTCATGTTACATTGAGAAGCAACTGGATTCTCAAGACCACATTTGTTGCATGGTAGAATATATAGTAGAAACAAGGATGGGGTTGCTTTAGCAGTGGAAAGGGTAATGCCAAATCTTTACCCCTGGACATAATTCCACAGTCACACAGTACATAGCTGTGTGTTACCCAACACTGACAGCCTCACACATGCTGATGTCTGTTCCAACAAATGACATGTGGAGCAAAGCTGAGAGAAACACATAGTGAGTGTATGTGTGTCAGAGTTCAAATTTCATATTTAAGTGAGCCTGTATTACCTCTTCTGTAATATTCTATTTATTGCGTTTCATTATCGGGCTTGTCATAAGTTTTGTAGAAAGTTCTGCCTCCTGTTTGTTCCGTATAAGAGCAGCCGTGAGAAATAGGTGTAAATAAGAAGAGACAACAGCTGTGGATAGATTAGGACCATGTGAAAAAATAAATAAGAAGTGGCAGGGCAGACAGATTTAGCCCCTGTACAGCCAAACGGCGGTTATGTAAACACTTATAAGACAGATCAGAAAACTGTGTGTGTGTTCCTAAGTATTAAAACAGCCTGCTATGAATAGGAACTTTATAATCTATTCCAATCCTCCTAAGGGACAACATGCGGGCAAGGGTAGGAAAGGAAATGAAACGTGATATGGTCCCCATGCTGACCTCTTTCTTGCGGTTTTTCAGCATATTCTGGTACTTGGACAGTTCTTTGTCCTGCTCAGCTTTAATGCGTTTGGCCTCGTCCCTGAGCCGGTTGGTGTGCTCCTGCTCCAACCTCTCAATGGTCTGTTTCTGCTGCCGCTCAAGGTTCTCCACCTCCTGGTCATACTGACGCTTCTTGCTCTGGACAAAACACAGGGTCACATAATATTGGTGAAATTAATTGCTGTGAAAGAACAAGCAATTCTCTTCTTTCAGTGTGAAATATTCATCATTAGAAGATAAAAAGATTAGTGGTAGAAATAACATAATTTATGTTTCAGAGTAAATAATTTTTCAACATTTTATACATTCTCAATAAAAGCACCAAGTATGCACACATTTTTTCAAAAGCCAGTCAAAATAAAACAATAATATCAAATTCTAAAATACTAAATTAGTTTTCTGCCACGACCAGGAACATGTCCTTAATAGACAATGACTAAAGTATTGCTGTGAAAGGGCTTAGAGGAACACAATTTGCAGAGAAGTGTCAGTGGACAAACTGGTATCACAAGATTGTCTGCTGGAGAATATAATACTAATAATATTAATACAAAAACGAAAAATTTAAATGATGTGCATCAGGCCCATAAATTACTGCATTTAAACCTGTTAGTTTCAGCCTTGACATTTCTGAGTTGAGTGACTCACTGTGGTCTCTTGCTCAAAACGTCGGTAGATCTGTTCCTTCTGCTGTTGCAGCTTGTTGCTGAGCTGCTGTTGGGCCCTCTGCTCCTCCTTCTGCAGGAGACGCAGCTCCCTCAGCTCCTGCCGTCTGAAGAGGAAGAGGAAAAGAGGAGATACAGAATGAAGGTGTCAAAGCAAAACAAAAAAGTATGTTATTTCTAATGTCTATTTTCAGTGTACAGCAGGTTGCATATAAACACATGAACGTTTACTCAGTTCTGAAATGCTTATTAATAATTCAGCACACAGATTAACTCCACACAGTCAGGTTTTACACTCAAGTCCTTGGGCAATGTATTTACATAATATTTACATAAAACTGCTGCCCAGGGTGTATGCAAATGAAGGCGTGTGAATACCTCAGGAATCTCATCTCCTCGTTCTTGGTATCATTGTCAGTGATGATCTTTGATGTAGTCACGCTAACTTCTACTCCATCCACAATGAATTTGCGAGTTTTTTTCAATGTCTTCTTCTGACGCCTGGTGTCCTGTGAAAACAAGAATTTAGACTTCATTGATATATCTGCAGCAATGAACAGCCATAATACAGTTTATGATATTTGAGCGTGTGTAGTTGACTGTGTGAGTAACCTGTATAGAAACTGATCCAGGCTCTTTTGTTTTGGACAGGAAGCTTGAGATAGACAGATTTAGGTCCACACTGTTATTTCCTGCAGCTAAGCCAGTCCCAGTGTCTGAATCTCTCTCTTTGTCATCCTTAGCTTTGTCTCGAATGGTCTTCTCATCTTCTTTGTTAATATGATCCTGTTCTCTGGGTTTCTCACCATTCTCCTCTTTTTGAACAGTTTTATCCTGCTCTGGTAGTGTTAATGTCACCTTAAGATGTTTGTACCGGTCCTCCTCCTCCTCCTCTTTCTCTACTGCTGGTGTGTTTGATTCCTCCACAACAGCCATTTTTTCTTCTTGTGGAGTCTCAGTGACCTCTGAGCTCTCTGTGCTGGCCAGTGTACTGGCTGTAACTTCAGCTGTGTCCACTTCCTTTTCATCCTCAACATCAATCTCCAGCTGCTGCATTTCATCAGCTGGGGCCTCTGGTTCAGCCACTGTTTCTGGGGAGACAACTAGTCCTTCTTCTGGAAGCTCTTCTGCCTCAGGTTTCTGTCCTACCTCTGCATCATTAACTGGAGTGTTGGAGGTCTCCTCCACCTCCATGTCCTCTTCAGCTACAGGGACAGTGGGCTCCTCCACAGAGCTAGTGTTCTCCACATGGTTGGCCACAGGGGGCTCTGTAGGTGTGGGCATCGGCAGAACAGGCTCAGTCTTCTCAGGAACTGATTCTAGAATTGAGGGGGAGAGGGGGACCTTCTCATCCTCTGAACTGGCAACACTGACATCAGAGGGGGCACGTTTGTGACCCTGCATAAGATGTATAAGTGACAGTGAGACAAGTTAGAAATGTTAGGGGTACAAGGATGTAACAATCAATCACTATAGAAGCTAAAACAATTCTGTCAATAATTTGATTATTTTAAGTCATTTTTCTATGAACATGCAGATTGCCAAACAGTTGCTGAATAATACCTTTAAGTTAAAGTATGTTGATTTATTCACATATTTATCCAAATTTATTTTTAAAAAATCAAGCATAAGCCAAAGCAGTTTGGAGAGCAGGTCTTGGCATATTGGGCTTCCGACAGTGACAAAAAAGAAAAAAATCCATTGCTATCAATTTTTCTTTACAGCGAATTTTCTTCAAGCAAAGCTTTTGCAAACTGATTTTAATAAATGATTACACACCAGATGTGCTTCTGTCTCTTCCTCCTCTTCTTCCTCTTTGTGCTCTTCTATCTCCTCAGTGACCTCAGCCTTGGCCTCAGCTATAAGTTCCCTCAGTGGCTTGTTGTCTGCCACACTGGACACAAAAGAATGCTGTGCGAAAGACACATGAAAATAACATGGCTATAAACTCATATTTAATTAATTTATTTAAACACATTACATAGCACACAGTGAGAAACTCAACATTGATCAGCTGCAGTCAAAGCACTTCAACTTAGCTGCCTGTCAAAACTGCCATGTTGCTGACAATTTATCCCACATATCTGGAGATATATTAAAGCTCAAAGAACAACATACTGTTTTTGATGCAGTGAAGGGGACAGCAGTACATCTAGCAAACACACTAAAAACTTCAGGGAAAATATTTCAAACTCTCTTTTCTGCAACCCTCAATTACTCTGTCCCTCTGAAATGATCCCCTTTAAGTTGTAATGACTATTATTTAAACACAAAAAAAATATGGCAATCAACCAGCCAACTCTTCAATGCAAACCATGCTAAGACTACACACACTGCACCTACATCTCATGACAGCCTCACCTTCTTTGGTTTAGAAATCTGCTGCACATACTCTATCGCCGGCCTGAGAATATGCAGTTTCTTCGATATCAAAACCTTCATGGGTGGTAGACCGCTATTTTGTATTTTCAAGCCCATTGAGTATTCCTCTGTGCAGAACAATCCTTTGACGGCAGTATTTCCTGTGTGTGTGTATTAACTTGTCCTTACTGCCTGTCTGTAAGTAACTGGCTCTGATTTGATGAGCACCTTAAACCCGATGGAAAAAGAAAAGCCGGTAATGCTGACGTCAACTCAAGCACAAAGGGATGAGTGTCAGTCTTGCCAGGACACAGGGTTCAGTACCTGACGACAAGCAGGTAAACAGATGTCGTCTGAGACTGTGCTGCTTACGCTCTGCATGGCAGGTGGTGCATGGGTATGGGATGGGGAACAAGGATTATCACTTAATTTAAGGGACCAAGTAAAGTCCTGGGCTACTGGTAGACAGTGAAATAGAGGTCCAGAACTTGAGTGGAAGAGTTGAATGAATGCTCAAGAAAATGTTACCTGTAACAGTTGTGCTGCACTCCATCTGTTGTCCACATGCTTGTCCAGACACCGCTTTAAGAAATCACTGAATTCTGGGGACCTTATAAGTGGAGTAAAAGTGTTAAAAAATTTTACTTAAATATGGTCTTGTACAATCAAAAATAATTTGCTTGTCTACCTTATCAATCATATAACTGCAAGGTTAAATGTGCCATTAAAACGTGAAAAAAAACATTTACTCAGCAAATTCATGCAAAACAACTGCATGATCATCCAAACCATCAACCTCAAGGCTGCCTCTTCTTTATTCCCGAGAGGTTGCTGGAGATTCACGCCGTGACTCACCAGCGTGAAGGCTGCATCAGGGTAGGAGGATCCGACTTTGCTATTTTCAGCAGGACTCTCATGGGGTTCATCTCGTGATTGGGCGGCTCAATCTGTGCCAGTTCGATCAAGGTGACCCCCAGGGACCAGATATCAGCCTTGTAGTCGTATGGACGGTCTTTAGACGTCTCACACATCACCACCTCTGGAGCCATCCTGGTGGGAAACAAAGGAGTTAACTGAAATGAGATATGGAGTTTATTTAAAAAAAAAAACAAAACAATTTTTCAGAAGACACTCCAGCAGGATTGAGAAAGTGTGTGTGTGTCTCTTTCAGTGTCTTAATAAAAATAATGGCAGAAAAAAATAATTAATTGACTAAAAACATTTTTTTTTTAAATACTACTTACCAGTAAGGTGTTCCAATGAAGGAGTCTCTCCTCTGCAGTGTTTTGGTGTTTTTTGCAGACACACCAAAGTCAGCTAGAAAACATGTGATACAAAGCAAACCAGCAATTAACCAGAACAACTCCACTGTCATCAATTATTTTCCAAAAATAGCCACACAAACCAAACACGTACATAATTGCACCTTCCAGCAGCAACAATTGCTAATCTCATCAGTATATAAAGTAAACACAAAATAACACAGCCCGAAAAACCGTCTGACACTCTTACATTTGCACAGTGACGTCATGCCTTGTTTGAACTGTTTGTGAGTAAAGGCTAACCAGTGGCCAGGCAGGCAGATTCACAGGCACCTCTGTGTTTGTTATGTCATTGGACAAAATGCTCACTGTGTGTTCTTTCACTGAGCTTGTTCCAACCACCAGCAGTGACTCATGGCCCACTATGTGCGCGACATTACTGCTGCTGCTGTGGAAACATGTCTGCATGCACACTCAGCAGCAGGTCCAAATAATTGCTGTCGTGCATAGTACAAGGTACATGTTTATTTAATATTTTATTTCTCATTATAATTAATTAACTAACAGGGAAAAAATACCCAAATTGCAAAAAATAAAACTTAAGTAGTAACATAGTGAAAAAAAAAAAAAAACAACAGTTTTTATGTCCTTCTTCTCCTTGAAATCTACTGAATCTTTGAAGAGAAGCCCAACTCTTGGCAAAGCAGACAAAGGTCACAATATTATTTCTTATCACTGTTTTACATTCACTGATACACTGACATGAGAAGGATCATGTGCGCTTATTTACTGGTGAAGCCATTTTTCTGATTTCTATAAAATCATGTAATACCTTGTTTTAACCCAGCACATATGTTAAATAGACCTGCATGTGAATGATAAAAACCAATATCCTGTATTTCGGAAGCCATGGTGAAAGCGCTATAAATGGATGGTGTCCCTGTTCACTGCATTCCTGTGCCATTTCCAGAACTAAAATTATGAGGAAACATGAGATAAATACATGGAGACTTTGGTCATAGGCACACAGTCTACATTGTTAGACCGTGAGCTCATTTATGATTTCTGCCCCACACAAGTAGGAAAAAACCAAAAAATAACTGAACAAGGAAAAATATACTTCTCAGGCAAAACATTTGGCATAGCTCTTAACTTTTTAAAAAACATGTATTACATGGATCTTAGTTTTCTCTTCTTGTCCTACAACAATACCTTTTAAGCTTCTATGGATTGAGGGTCATAATCATATAAATTTGTTTGTATTACAGGAGACAGGTTAAGACAGAGTCTGGATCTACTCTGCCTGGAACAAAATGATTTTCTTTTTGATGTTGACAGTAAGATTTCACTTAGCACTTACCCAGCTTGACGCTACCGTCCAGCGTAAGGAGGATGTTGCCAGCCTTAAGGTCTCTGTGGATGATGTTGTTATCATGGAGGTAGACAAGGGCCTCCAGAGTCTGCTTACAAACCACCCTGATCTGAGCCTCTGTCAGGGGTCTCTCCAGCTCTGCAGTGGGGCCAGGGACAGACAAAAAAGTGCTTAGCATTCCTGACCTTTAAATTACTTAATGCAAACAGAACTTACAGGGTAACACAGTAAGAGTTAAGCTTCATAAGGTGTTACTGATGAATGTGGAGTGCAATCGGTGGGTGGTTAACGGTGGAATCGGTGGGAGGCCTTCTTATGTCTTATTTTAGTTTAGCCCTGCTTTCTGAATAGTTTTTTTTTTATTATTAAAACAACAAGTGTGCACATTGGAAATACTGACTCACCTAGCATGACTGCATCCACAGCCCCTCCTGCGCAGAACTCAATGAGGATCTGCCAAATAGTGGAGAAAAGTCACAGAGTCAGTGTGTTTTTAATGTTTACAACACAGGTATCTGTTTTCATGTAAGACAGCATGTATCACATTAAAAGATAATGTTTAATACTCTTTTTTACATTATTTATAGATAAGAAATGAGCTATACAACAAAGATTATTCCAAACAGAGTGTGCAGGCCTTTCATGAGGCAGTCATGCTCTGGTTGAACCCAGTGACCTCTCAGATCCATTGTGAAGGTCTGGATGGTTCTCAGGTTCAAAGAGAAATGCTCACTGCCATGTATTTTCCCTGCTGAAATGTGCATTGTACATGGAAAAAAAACCCCAACTTAAACTGACTCATCATCATCATCATGTTCCCTAACTACTCACTTAGCTAGGGCAATTTGAGAATGAAGCTCCACCTAGCCTGTGTGAATGAAACACCCTAAAACCTTGGAGGCATTTAGGAGCTTTCAGTATAGCTGTTGATGTAAGAGGATTGGCCCAGTTGGGGCCACATTGTGGAAAAGGTTTGACACAGCTGCTAGGAAGCTATTTAGCTATATTGCCAGACCGTTTTGTAAATAGGATTAAAGTTTCTATAGACACAGCAGCTCAGGCAGGGGTGAGTATGATTATGGCAGTAAGTTAGTGTAAAGAATATGCAGCTGTGTTTTTATTAATATTGAACACAAGGCTAGCCTTATATGCCATGCTTATAGCATGAGGCTACTCATTGCTCTACACTGAGGCTCAGGAACTATTTCGGCCAAAAGTCATCCATTTTGAAAGAGGAAGTAAAGCCGCAATTCTGCATTTTGTAGCCATTGAGAAACTAATTGTGGTTGGTACGTTAATGGAGGTCCAAGCTTTTGATCATTTCCTATAAAAAGATTAACTCCAACCAAAGTTCAATTGTATTCTAATATTCAGTTGAGCTTTCCAAGACTGTTCTACTTACAACAACAAAGTCCTTACAAGACACACAATGCCTCAAGCCTTAGAGCAGGCTTGGCTGTTCAACACGAGCACCATTCTAGTTTTTCTCTGTAGGCGTGCTGTTGTTTTAGTGGCTCCACTGTTGTACAATGGCCTGCACACAGTGGTTTTTTCAGAGTGGCAGCAGGCAAAAGGAACCACAGGCCAGGGCTGCGACTTCCTCATCCATTTGTTTATTTGACACACACACCCAAACGTACGCACACACACATACACACACACACACACACACACAGAAGTACATGGAGAAGTATGCATGTAAAACCCATGTATTTTCTAAACCCTTAATGTAGTATGGACAGTGAACCTATTACATGTTTTGAGGTGGCCTGGAGTTTGTTGATGTGAAACTAAAATTGTAGTGTACTACAAAAAACAGGAAACAAAGGTCAACAAGTAACAAAGTTTAGAATGCTGTTGAAAAGTGATACAACTTCCAGCCCTTATGGGATTACAAGGAAAAAAAGTTTTTCATTTTCAGGTTGAAATATCCTGGTCACTCTTTACTTTATACACAAACAGGTGCCACACACACCAAGATAAAAATCAACAGACAACCTCCACCAGGCCACAGCCATTGTTGAGAGGACAATGGGGAGGAAAAACGCTGAGTATTAAATTGCAATGACATCAAATACTCAGGTAATCATGCAAGTATATGATGACCTGACTGTCTTTTTGGATGCTTTTGCATTAAATGACACAAGTCAATACATAGTGCTTTCAATGATGTTCCCACCTCTGAATGTGTTTGTGAGATCCACCTAAATTTCTAAATTGGTTTTGTGAGAAATAAACAAACTTGCATTTTTCAAAGATATCAGATTAACTTATACACACATTTTTGTTTGAAAAAAGTGCCTACAAAGGTATTCAAAATTGGCTAATATCAAATGGGGATGGATTACAAACTGGCATAATGATTAACAGCTATAAAAGCTACCTGTTTTGCTGTTCATGTGAACTTGAGCCTTAAATTTTAATAGTAATTTAACAGCAGGAAAGTATACTACAAAAACCTTGCAATAAAACTACAGCAAAGTAGTAAGCCTTTAACCTGGCACAGATGCATCTTTGAGGGCCCAAATGGAGCCCTTGATACCATAATCTTAACAACCATAATTCAGAGTTTACAACAAGAGTCAATGAAACACATTTTCTGGTGTTTCTTTCAAGATCTTATTCAGTGTGGGAAGAAGTTCACTTTTACTACAATTTTCACATGTTTTGTTTACATTTTAAACTGTTTAAGCTTCATTGATAAAAGAAAAAAGAAACAAAAAAAGTTCTTCATCAATGTTTGAGATTGATCTAATTTGAATTTCAGGCAGAAGCTTTGCCAAATCAAACTGTCTCATTAGGTCTGTAATTTCTACTGCATGGGTCATATTATGGAGGAAAACACCGATGACATTGTCACTCCAGAGAACTAGTTGCTCCACTTACCCAGAGTTTGCTCTCATAATAGAAAGCATCTAGTAGTTTGACAATGCTTTGGTGGTCGCAGGAGGCCAGGATGTCAATCTCCACCATGTAGTCCTCCAACTCCTCCTCTGTCTTTGTGTCAATAACTTTGGCTGCAGCTAGGATGCCCGTCTGTTTGTTTTGAGCCTGTAGGATGAGGATGTGATTACACTGTTGTGTGACTAAAAGACTCACAGTCTTACATCTTTCTCTTCTTGTTCTATAATCTAGTTATAAAAAATTTGCGTTTGTTTTCATTTTACTGCTACAGATGAAAACTGGTAATTTCAAAGACTTATAGAGGTCCAAACTTGGTTTTTGTTGGACTTGTCTTGACCTCAGATCTGCAACAAAAACCTCAAACCGACATTGAGAGGAACTAAAAACAGCAAATAAACACCCTCAACATTTCTGTAGGCCTAAGTATGTCAGCAGAACATGAGACTTGTCTTGCTGAAGTGGAAATTTCTCCTGTTTGTTTTGGCTTCTCTGCAGGATGTGCTAAATGAAGTCGCCACTGCGATATGGGATGCAGCCACTTCCTGGTGATCTGAGCCTGTTCTGTGGCCAATTATACATGCGGTTTGAAAAAGTATAAACCCCTAATAATATCCTCCTTAGTACTAAAGCAGGCAGCTCGTATTTCATGAAGAAATAATAGAGTTTGGGCTATCTCAATAATGCATTCATGCAAGGGGGCATTACAACAGGTATGCCTGAAAGTCCAGACATGTAAAAAAAATTCCACTGCAATGTACTATTTGTAGATCTCTCTAAGTTTTAACTCTCCCCCAGCCACTGCTAGTAGGAGGAAGATGAGCCACTTGCATGGAATTATGATGATAAAGACCTATTCCTGTGCCTTTTCCTTTCCTAAACTGTAGGTCCAGTTCATGCTGACTTTACTCTTGGAATGCTATTAAATTGGCAACCTGTCACTTAATCACTGGGCGAGAAGATTAGGCTTAATTTAAGTATGATGCAAAGTAACACTGGCATGAAATCTTAGCTAAGCCCAACTATTACAAAAGTTACAAATATAGCAGTTGGCAGCAAAGAACAAAACAAAAAATTCAAACTGCACTTGTTAGCCGCATACTTTCTAGAGCTCTCTTGTGTGATAAAATTTACTGTCACTCATGCAAATAAAGCTTCTAGCTCCAGCTATGCATTAGGGTCAAACCAAACAATGGCACCATTAAAATGAGGGCAGGGGGCTGACAAGTTTTGCCACTGGGTCAGCTATCTGAAAATGTAACAGGGGAGTTGTTGCTGTCATCATTAAAAGATTATGAAAACACTTCTGCACATGCATTACAAACATCACCCATCAGCATCAGTACAATTTGCTTCTTTTGGTCTAAGGATAGCTTGTATGTGTGAGCAAATGGCCAGTGTAACATATACTTATCTACTTATTACAATTTTAGCTTTAGGAACAGTTGATGAAAAAGTCTATTTCTAGTACTAGTGGATCTGTTAACATCTTGATATTTGTCACGTGTAAACAAACCTCATAGGAGGAAAGTTTACACGAGCATGTTTGGTAACTGTGGAGAGTGACCAAAGCACCCATACCTAACACCGCCTCTGTCACAGGACTGGGATATTGGTTTGAGAATGGTGGGTGGGTCAAAGCACTACAAGACTGAAGTGACACTCTTAGCTTGCAGTGTTGCGTCAACCTTCAAAAAAGGATGGTTGGGTAGTGAGAGGTTACAAAAGACGCTGGTCCTTTGGGTGCAAAATACTCTACAGCAGATTAAAATTGGAAAGGCAGTTCTCTACATCCCGCAACTTAAAGAGCTATTACCTACCTTGAACACTTTTCCAAAAGCTCCATCTCCTAATTCGCCAATTATCTCCCATAATTCCTCTGGATTTTCATCTCTGCGGACGTGCTCATACTGTTTCTTCTTTTTCTCGGCTCCCAATTTGAATATTTTACGGAAATTAAAGAATGACATACTGAATCCCGGGTCACTCAATGTGAAATTGATAAAGGAATTACACTTTATAACGCCAGAGGAGCGCAGCTTTCCTCGAACATTTACTTTAGCATAAGTCTTTGGAGCAACACATGTGACCTATTAGTTATAAATATCTCGCTTGGTCAATAGTGTGCAACATTAGCTTATTTTAGTTAGGATCAAAACCTAGCTTAGCCTTTGACACTCTTGGTCAGTTCGGAGAACAGCTCTTCCGTACATCATGGGTCATTATTAATACCTAAAAGACTGACAAACCCCAAAGTGCCATAAAATCTGAAATCCACTTTAACAATACTTAATTTCAATGAAAGTACGAAAAGATCGTCGTTGTTCCAACTCCTTACGACCGAACGGTACTGGCCCGACAATCCTGGGGAGCTCTTTCTCAACCAAAAGAAACAAAAACAAGAGCAATGTGCTTTCCAAATAGTCGTATTCCACAGAACAATAAATTAGTTTCCTTTCGGGTAAAAACAGGTACAGTTGGTCCATACATTGACTTTCGCTAAAACGGTAAAAACAGTCATCTTTCTCTTGGTGTGAGAAAGGTTTAGTAATCTAGCGGATTTAGTGTCTGTGCGCGTTCACGAGTGCGGACGGCAGCAGCTCTTTCTCTTCGTGTCCCTCGTGCTTGACAGCTGGAGGGGTAATTTCAGTCATCTGCTGCCCTCGTCTGTATAGGAGGAGACAAACACATAGGACATGGTGGGGTGTTAAAACGATTTAAAGGGATAACGCATTTTGTTTTCATTGAGAAAGAGTAGTTTTCTGCAGTACTTGTTCTTTGTCCTATTAACATCAGTGCGTCAATCACTAACCATCACGGTTAGGTTTCTTTGTGTGCCTGAAACTCCATGTCCCATGCACCCTTGCGAAACATGAACGCGCAGAACAGAAAAATGCTAAGACAACGTTTTCATTAGTACTTGTTTGCCTCATGAACAAATATGTCATAAGAACATGTTAAAACTAAAATTTACAGTGAATGACCGAGCCAGAATACACAGCAAGTACCGGTAAGTAGCTATTTGACACTAATTAACAACGCGTCACGTGACCATTGCTGCTCAAGTTTGAAGCTAGCTTACTTCCTTGCAGTAGACTCTGATTGGAATTATCACAAAAAAACATTAAACTTCAACATTGTGCTGTTGTATTCATGATGAAATGTAGACCGCTACGATGGATCCAGCGGAAGAGCCCGCATCGATGTTGTGGGGACTGGACCCGATCTTTTCTGCCTTCGCAAGGCTGTATGTCAAAGACATTCTGCAGATGACAGAGTCCACACAAGTGCCAGGTAAAGCTGACAACACCAGTGGATCTGTTTAGACTTTGAATAAGTGGCAACACTACGGGTTATACTCTTTTGCTCAACAAATAAGTGATAATTACTAATGTAATGACTAAGTTAACCAACTTAAACCAACGTCGGTTTTCTCTAACGCTACATCTGGTGGTAGCAAGTAAAATAAGCTAATTTGTAAGATTTGTTTGTTTTCAGCCAAATTAATCAAGCATTTCGTTTATTTGCCATTTTAAATCAAATTGAGTCAACCACTTTGCGGCCTTTAACTTAAAAGCCTTTAAGGTTTAACTTACCCGTGGAAGATCTAATGCCTAATACTGACAGTAATAACTGATGCATTTTTTTGTGTATCCACCCCTCTCTTACAGGAATTTACTTTTATAACTTACACCCAATCTCCAAAGTTGATGTACTTGGGATAGTGGTTTACAAGAGAGAAAGAGATGACTTCTTCTGTTATGGAGGTAATCTTGCTGTGTCCCTATGTGGAACAAAAAAAATGGTCTCTGCTGATATTTTAATAAATTTGTGTGTAAGTGAGCCTGTATATAAATTATGTATTGAGAAGAAAAATGAATTAAATACTGTAATATGACAATATTCTAATTTGAATGTTGGTTTTGAGTCACTTTGGGACCCACAATGGCAGTGCTTGAAAAGCACAGTGTTATTTTTGCATGTTATGGGAAAAGCTCTGAGAAAGTCTTTAATGTCCCATTTTTTGTTTACATGATAAAAAAAAAAAAAAAAAGCATAAGCACAGAGACATACCCCTGTTCAGAACTTAATTTGTGCCGGGGCATGTTGGAGCAGGCCCTAGGACCTCCCGGGTTGAGATACCTATTTGATGGGATCTGGCACTTCACTATGGTTTCTGTTCTGCCACTTTTTATCTGAAGTTACTTAAGGATTATTCGTCAGACCATTGAATAAAGATAAATCAGGAGGTGTGTGTTGGTGCGGCACTGTCCATAGTACTGAAATGGAACGAATGGGACTGACAAACAGACAGAAAGACATGACAGGTAATTCAGTTTCTTGGCTAGCTAGCTTTTTGTGGTTGTAGAAAAGATATTCTGGCTCTAATTCAATTTTCCCTTTGTTGAAGCCATCTACAGACAGAAGGGAAGAAACAACAGAAAATGGGAGGGAGGTAGAGGGACAATGAAGGAGAGAGGGAGAGAGAGGTTTGCAAATTTAAACAGCTGTTTACACATGTGCCCTTGCAGATTTTAAGTGAATACTGTGAATGCTTTCATTAATGTATATAGATAATACTTTCTGATTACATACTTAAGTTTTGTTGGGTTCTAATCAAAAATACCCAGGTCTTGCTCAGGCGCTGTGGATTTCTGTCACTTTTTTCTCTCCCTGACCTGATGGAACAGTGCCCTCTCTGTGCTCTGTGAACTCATGATTTACAAATTAAGCACTGCCCCTTTTGTAAATAGGCCTAAAAATAACATGAAGTTGACTTTCTTGTCACAGGGAAAAACATTCTTTGTCTGATTTTGAGTGTATTTCCTTGTGTTCACAGTAGATGATGGTACTGGTGTTATAAACTGCCTATGCTGGAAAAATGACCTATTGAAAGAGAATGTGGATTCTACCAAATGTGAGTTTCATTTATTCCATCTGGTATTGCCTCTGTTATTTACCCTCTTCTTTGTATTCAATAAAGCTGCATTAATTGAGTCATTCTAAGTCCACCATTCACTCTCCTCTTAAGTGTCCAGATAATTTGCTTACTATGGTCCCCAGCTAGTTGCTAACTGTCTCACTGCTGTTTTTTATTGGCCAGGTAGCTCACAGTAAGTCTACTATCTTTATCGCTAATTTTACATATTTTCAAATGTGCCTCACAAATTCATCATTAGATCCTGTATTTTACATCTCAAGCAGGGGCAAAATGCAGTGTTGGGGCCCAGGGAGGCTTCAACCCAGTCGCTGAGCTAGAGAAACTGAAGCAGGCCCAGCAGAGCCGCTGTCATCTGGAAATTGGAGAGTTGATCCGAGTCAGAGGACCAGTGAAGACATCAAGGCAACAGAGAGAAATCATGGCATACACCTACTGTGAGTGCCAAAAGCTGCCCTCTGCAAGCCACAGTGCCATCTACCTACCAGCTACACCTCTATACATATATATCACTAACACAACAAATGTCCAACAATAGCAGCATTAACTGATGCCTAATTAGAACTACTAAAGCTAAACAAGAACATGCATTAGCTCACACAATCCCATACTTACACACCCACACACAAGTGCCCATCAAGGACGTTCTTTATCCCAGCAATGCAGCCTCATTTTATGATGGCCAACACATATCTCTCTTGCTCACACATCCATATACAAGAACATGCAGCACATTTTTATTTGAGAGTACACCCCATCTGTATCCTCTGCCCATTCATCATGGGTGTATGTGTCTGTGTGTTTTCTCAGATAAAGTGAATGACCCAGTGATGGCGGTCCAGATAGCTTGGATGACGGAGGTTCCTCAGCTTTACAGACAGTGCTATGACAAACCTTTTCAGCTGCAGCCTCGTGCAATGGGGTACAAATACTCATCCCTTAAAGTACCATCGTAATACATTACAACACTAGCCAGCTTTTTATTTACTATATTGCAGATTTTAACAGCATCCAGAAAACTGGACAAAGAAAATGCTAATTAATGATTTCATCAATCATATCAGCCCCTGTTATGTGAATATTTAGGGGGTTCATCAGGATAAGCAGAGAGAGAGTGAGATGTCTGTTGCATATTCTACAGATGTGGACCTTGAAATTGTTATGAAAGGGGTAATATTTCTCGTAAGATGTCCATGTGACTATCAACCAATCGTTTTCGCTTTGCTTCGCTTTTCTTTTCTTTCTTTTTTTTTTTTGCTGATAGCTTCACATGTCACATGGAAAATAATAAGCATGAACCAAACTCACTAGACTACTGTTCTAATCTCTTAACATGTCGAAATGAAAGATGTAACAGCCGCCAACAAAATACTTACCCTCCCTAGAAAAGAAAGTAGCAAACATGAACACAACTTTCAGTTTAAAAAAAATGAGGAGCAAAAGGGCAACTCATTCAGGAATATCAGGTTAGCAATGGCGTGTTAAGACAGCCAGAGTTTCTGTGGTCTTACACATGAAGCAATAGTCAAATGTCATCCTTTATAGTTTTGCTGTTTGTAGTAGTAGTAGTAGTACTAGCTAGTTGTACCACCAACTGTGCATGCAGCACAACATGCACAGTTGGTAGTAGCTGTTACAAAGTATTCATCAATTTTACAAGTATTTCTAAAGATAAGTTTGCATTGGCATAAATTGTTTAAAGGCTAGATTCTTTGTCTGTCTTTCAGTGACTCAGCCACCAGTTCCCTCAGCAAGGCAACTCATGTCATTAGGGATTTCTTAAAGCAGAAATCTGTGACCAAGTTCAGACCCTATGATGTTCAGCACCTCCTGCAGCCTCTGATCTCCAGCCAGCCTCAAACAACATCAGCAGACCAGGTACGCTAGTATAATAGTATGGGGACAACTTCCTTTTGAAGATGTGTGGTGGTGGGATGAAACAAAAATCAAACGTCAGACCTCATTTGAAGTATCCTTCTTATGTGAGGAATGGAATAAAGAAATGCAGCCAGGATTTTACTTTCTAGCATGTAAGCAAACTTGCATTCTTTAGAGCTTCTATTGTTGGTGATTGCAGACAATGCAACTTGCACTTATTGGGCATCACATGATCACAGGGTTCTCCTTATAGACATCTTGAAGTGTCCTTGAATGGGACTCTGAAGCTTTAATAGCTCTTAAAGTTCATCATGGTAGCTAGCTGCTATTGATGTGTGAGTGCATGCATGATTGCGTGAAAGATTAGGTGAAAGAGGCAAACTGAAAAGTGTCCTGAATACAAGGGCTAAATGAATGTAGCTATTTGGCACTAATGTGGTTTCCATTAAAACTGAACCAAAAGGCAACAAAACAGTAATCAATCAAGTGCTTTTGTACAATTATTCTATGTTGCTGTTAAGGAACCTGTGGCGGGTCCATCTGCCTGCCAGCAGCTACGCAAGCTTCTGAAGGACGCTCTGCAAATATTACAGGACGAGGGTGTGGTGTACCGCAAGGTCATATCACAGGATGAAGTCTATCATGTAAGAATAAACAGAATATTTAGTGAATTCCAGTAGGTTATTATTGTCAAGTCTAATTATGCATATGTGTTTGTTTGATGCTGTCCCTCACCAGGTCACTGAACATGACAAAGATCTATTCATAGCCGTCAAAGACATCATCAGAGAAGACTCAAAGAGGGGGAGGTGTAAGTAGCTGTATTTCCTGCTCTTTAGTAATATCAGAGTTGTTTTAGTTTGACTCAGTGTCAAACTCTCTTTTGTGGCAGTGTGTTGAGTTATGGAAGTAATTATCATTCAGTTGAAGTAATTAAGATTGAAGGGTTTTTTTTACCTGCTTGTCAAAGATCAAATTAGCAATAACACTTTTGCAATGTTACCTGCCAATTAATCTATTTTTTTTTCACTACAGAAGTTTTTTTGTCATGCTTTTTAAGTATGACACTCGCTGTTCTGTTAAATGTTTGCAAAAAATAAGAAATGAAAAATAACTTACAGAGGTATCTAAAAAATTAGAGTTTATGAATCCCTCCTCTTAAGTGCCTTTTTAAAATTTCCACATCACGTGCCTGGGTGTTGACTTGTACCTTGTTGCTGTTTCCTCCTGTGTGTATAGATGCGGAGAAGGGTTGCCACGTCCTGCACATTCTGTCTGCAGTCAGGCAGCGCTACAGCCTCAACATTAGCAAGACAGCACTGGAGCTTGTTCTCAAATCACTGGAGTGCAACAGTGACATCGTCAGCACAAGCGATAACCACTACACTGTGTTTTAACTTCAGCACCTTAACTCAGGAACCCATTATTACTGTGTATACCATGTGAAGTATGGTAGATTGCTCCAGAATATAAGTGACTGATATGTTTAAGTCAATCATGCCCTTTTATTCCATTGTCCATCATTACCATTGTCTAATGTGGCAATATTGCCAAAACTAGTTGAACTCCATTTGTGTTGGATTTTTAAATTACTGCTACATGTTGGTTAAATCTAGAAAGTTAAGGTAAATTTGGAAAGAAATGCCAGTTCACTTTGCTTTAATAAATGTTTGGAAAAGTAGAGTTTTTTTTTAAATAAATGCACCATAAATAAATACATAATATGGACCAGGCAACTAAGATAAAGCTGATCCATGGCTGAATTAACCCTGTTGGGGACCCTGTGGCAAAAATAAGATGCTGGGTTCCTATGAAGCTGCATTCCTCTTACTATATATCTAATGTATGGCTTTTCTTTACTTTAACTCTATGTTATGTTTTTTTAATGACAGTTCCATGGAAAATACGTCACAAAGTAGCAATATAAATTATGCTTCATATTTCATTTTTTCTTTAAAGTGCTGGAATTCCCTTATAATTACATATGTATTATATGCCAAAAGCCTGTTCACCTTATAATTATTCTTCTTTTTTCAAAAACAGTTATTCTAATAGGCAAAAATGAACTTCCAGGCAGTGAACCTGGAGCCCCAGAGAATCTTGGGCCTTGGGGCAGTCACCCACTTTGCCTAGTTGGTAGGCCTTTTATATTCCCATATGAATATTCAATTCCATCACTACAAAAGTTGACACAAATTAAGTGTGAAGCTTTCAGGGCCCCCTGGAGTTGTGGGACCCTGGGGCAGTTGCACAGTTGGAGTTTCAGCCTTGGGCTCATGTTATAGTAAAGTTAATAAAATAAAAGAAGGTTTTCAAAAACGATATTAAAGATAGTACGGTCTGGTTTCAGTAATAGCCCTATCCAGGGTCTTAATACATCTTAGCTGTTTTATATCATAAACTAAATGGGAAAAAAAAGGAAAAAAACGGAATAAGTCTCTCTTTAAATGGGCTTCATAGCCGTGTCGTCTCGGTAGCTGTGTGCACAGGGGGGCAGTGTTTGGTCGTTAATTGGCTCCTTCATACAGAGCAGGCTGCTGCTGATTGGTGGCCTGTGAAACAGCTGTATCGTTCCAGTTGCTCGTGTCTCCGGCCAGAAAGCTGGTCGTAGATCAGAAACTGGATAGTATCAACAAACTGGTTGTCATGTTCCGCTGCTCCCTAATTGTACATCACAGGATTAAAACATTTTAATTAATAACAAACAGTTTGTGAAAGATGACACTGGAGCAGGTATCTTATTAGGTATTTTTCATATGTTGCTTAATATTCTCTTAAGCGGGTGGGAAAAGTTATGGATCCCCGAAGACAGATGAAGGAGTGATTGAAATGATACTGTATATTTACCGCAGCTCCATGATTATGTTATGCAAAAGCACGCTTCTTTCTCGAGGAAGACAGTCAAATGTTTTTTTTTCTTGAGTGCTTTATTCCAAGTAGCCCTGAGGACGTGCGTGAAGCCCATCCCACTCCGTTCCCTAAATTTACTGCGCCTGCTGTAACGCAGGAGCCGTTTGGCGCTGGATTTGCCGGCTCCCTTGCATTGAGCTAGTCTCTGTGAATCTCCAGGCATGCTGATGCCCATTTCTGAAGGCATCGTGGCAGACACAAAGGAACTCGCCTCACTTTTTTTCTATTTTTAAGGTGACCGACTTCATCAGCGCTCCGCCCGCCGCTGGCCAGCCTCAGTGGCTGTAGGCAACGTGAAAATCGCTCCCTGCTTGGATCTTCGGCCGTGTGTATTTCACCGAGGGCGAGCAGCGCAGGCTTAAATGGACTATTGATAAGTTTTAAATCAGATTGATGATCGTTGCGTCAGCGGAGGCAAGTGCGAGCTGCAAAAATTGGCCGCGAGCGAGCTGATCTCTTAATGGACAGCTGAATTGTTAAATGACACAGCGATGAATGCTGTGATTTCCCTCCCGTGATAAAAGATAGCTTATCTGGAGCCGCAGCAGCTGCCCGCCTGACGCTTTTATGCATAGCCTTTGCAGGGTCAAGATGCAGTTTCGGACTGTGCTGGACGTGAAAGTCGTGGACGTGGAGAAGAGGCGCAATCCGTCTAAACACTACGTGAGTTGCCTGCTTGCCTCATCTTCATCCATGTCACCTTATTCCCACCTTGTCCCATTCAAATGTGTCAGCTGCGTGTTTCTCTGGCCTATTCACAGTCACAACATGACACATAAACGCCGCATTTAGTCCACTTAATGTAGCCTAGCTGCTTTGTGAGAACCAGAGCTAAGCTAAGCTCAGTGTCAGACTGTTTTTCAGTAAGACACCTGCTTATTAATGATTAACAAGTTCAAACAATTACCAGCCAACCCCCACTGAATTTCAACAGATATAATGAATGTATCATCACATGTGAGCTGTCTTAGGTGTGAACTGTCAAAAACGCAATCTGGGCTCCATGAGCATTATTACCTGAAGAGACAGGTGATTGTCTCCAACATGCCTGGATTATAATGACTGTCTGACTTTTTGCTAGCTCTTGCATAAGGAATATATGCTGTTAAAGCTTTTGTAAATACATTAAAGTGAGATTTTTATTATTCTCACTAGGTGATTAAGTTCAGATAGTGTCAGCAAACCTGTATTTTTCACTGACTTGTAAGAGGGAAGCAGAACTTTCACAGCTAAATAGACACTAGACCAATATTAAGCATCAATGTTTGTTTTTAGTTTAACATCAAATTTATTGAGAAGTAAAAGTGCATACTATCAGTGAAGATGTTATTGTAAATGTGTAAACTGTTATTATTTTGAAAAATGTCCCGGCATTTTTGTTGTGGCTTCTTTCCAAAATTAAGACAAAACTGTCTGTGAAATGACTGGATGAAAAAAGGATTTTGTCACAAAAATAGGTAAATTATATGGTAATCAACGGACCAAATAATCTTATCCACAGGGTCCATTCATTTGTTTGGGAGCTTTTGATCATATGATCTTCATTGGCGGATATATTGTCCACTAGCAATAAAATAGTAGATGTAAAAATTTTCATAATTTTTATCAGGAATATAAGGGCTCCTTTACACGTAGGTTTTAATTTTAAGATTGAAAGTTCAGTCTTCAGCATCTGACAAAAAAATCTCACCACAAGGACTATTTAGCTGTACTGGAGCTTGAAGAGTGTCAAACTTTATCTGGTAACTTTTCAAAAACTACTCAGTTTGATTGAATCTTGCATCATCAATCATTTTGAAAGATTGTAGGTCACTTTATTTTCCACCAAACAAACCTCATGACAGGCTCCAGTGATTATCATTACCTTGCTGATCCTTACCTTCCATCCAGTAGCCTTCCTTATCAATACCACACTTGTCTTTTAAGTGAGAGTCTGTGTTTGAGCTCTGAACTTCATGGCCCCAATTTAGATCCTATTTTAAACTCATAAACAAGTCATAATAAACGACTTGCTCATATATAGTTACAGTCCTACAGACCCCTGGGCCTAATAATATGTGGGCACAATTAGCGCTCCTATTTTCCTTTTAAAAGGCTGACTGTCACATTGCTCTAGCCATATGTGCTCCTTTATAAGACATACTGTATCTGCTTTATAAGATATGCAAACATGACATGATTTTTAGATTTTTTGCAAACCAAACAGCATAATGTACAAGTAAAAGTCTTTATTTTTTTTAACATGCGTTGACCCCAGTGATATTGAAACAACTTTCTGAGACTGTCTAGGCAATGCTGTGCAGAGCCCTGGGGGAGAAATTGAGCTGTAGGCCCCTACTGACAACTCCAGTCCCCCTTGTTCCCATTCTCTGAGTACTGTATTTGTACACTGTTGCTACTTGCATTGTACCTATCAAGTACAGTTTATGCAGCAGTCTCTACATGGCAGTTTAGGTATATTTTGCCTAGAGCTCTTGAAACCAACCAGTGCTCCCATCCCGAAGTTCTACCTGCCCTCAGGTTTGCTGTACGCAAATTAGTTTGTGTTTACCTGATTAAACACAATTCATGCTCCATTTAAGAATGATATCAACTGAAATAATAATGGCTTCAAGATTAGGTAATGATGCAAAACGTGCCTCAAGGCACTTCAGTTAATATTGTGCTTTAAACATACACATTACCAAACAAATGTGTGCATTCATATCACATCAAACTATTGTGTAATAATTTTATGTTGGAGCTCCTATATTAGCGTTGGCTTTGTGAAACATGTCTACCTTGCCTGTGTCATCAGTGATTCAACCTTGAAGATGGCCCAGCATAAAGGTTTAAGGAGAAAACCTATTTAGATGTGTGCTTTTGTGTATGAAGAGCAGAAAGAGTCGTAGTAAATATTTGTTTATTCAGTCATGATCGAGATCCTCAAATATCAGTGAACAGTGGTACAATGTGCCTGACAGGAATGTGTGTCTCTTAACTTGGTATAAAGAAAAAACTCAGCCTAAGATCTGGTTTCATTGTGGGTCACTATGAACTCAGCTTAGGATGTCAAATATATGAAAAAAACTTAGAAGCATGGCCTCAGTAATGAAAATACAAGTATGGTGATGGTAACTTGACATTTCTGATGTAACTTACAGTGCTAAGTTCATCTGAATTCAAAATGAAAATGAAATATTTCTGTGCTTGGTTTCATTTTTCAAGGTTTTTAGATTTTTTTGTTAATGTGGGTTTTGCTTCAAACGTAGTAAAATAGAAAATGGACTTTTGTTTCTAGTGTTCACAACAATTATCTTGAATGCTTTAACTCTTATTTCCTAAGAAGGTGGAGTAATGTTCTTCTAAGTGACTTTAGAACAACACCTATGCCAATTAATGCAATAAACTACAAGTAGTAAATTATATCTCTTTGCAGAAACCATTTTGGTTAATCCTGATTATCTGCAGAATGGAACCGTTTTTATCATCTTTTCTACCAAAGAGAGTCCACATAAAAATGGCTAAAACTATGTTTAGTAGATGTCCCAAACAACAAGGACACTGTCAATGTTAGAGTGACACAAAGGTGCTCAGTTGCTCTAATTGTAATGTCTCGTTTCTGTTAGCACCACGGTATCAATTCAGTTTCTTTATCCTATCATGCCAAAACAAAACAACACATAATTTTGTGTATTTATCAATAGTATACTTTGACATTTTGAGGAATTCAAATCTTCACTTATTTGCTGACAGTAATAAAAGGTTGATGTTTATAGGTATTCACTTAGCATTAATAATGGACGCAGGGGCAAACAACCTGGTTTAGTTCAATGTCTGAAAAATTTGCTTGTTAGCATTTCTGTAACTTACTGACATATATGTTGTTGGTTTAATATGTTCATAATGCAAAAATGTATAGTTATGATTTACAACTTTGAATTTGGACAGAGCCAGGTGAGCTGTCTGTCCCCACCTCCCAATTTTTATGCTAGTTAGCATACCTCTAGCTCTAAGCTTAAAAGAGGTGTCACTCTGACACTCTCTCATCTCACTCTCACCATGATACCAAACTATTTAAAACAACACACTTAAAACAAATAACTGTGCTCAGCGGGCTAATGTGAAAAAATACACTCACAGGTAGAATTCTCCAGAGCTTAGAGACAGGGAATCTTTGGTCTGCTGTTCAAAAACAGCACTGTTTTTAATGCAACTTGTTTTAATGCAGTTATTGCTTCCAAAGAGTAGCTTAGTTGTGTAACATGAGCTCCCAAATCAGTCCAAATTTATAGGTAGGCTTGTGGAGTAGTAGCCATCTTACTATATGTACAGTTAAGTGTAACAAGAGCTATTCAGAGCTAAACTGAGCTGTACTCTGTTTTAGGTTCCTCTGTCTCAGTGGGCCAGTCTGTGGCCTAGTTTCCCTAGCTTCCCTGTCTCATGAGACAAGGCTAGTCACTGTGAGAAGAAAAAGAGGGAAAGAGGGAGGGAGGCAGAAAGAGCAAAAAAGAGAGAACAACACAATCTGTGGCACCCATTGAATCTCATTTGTAATGTTTGTGAAACCAGCTGGAAATGCTTATCTTGTGAGAGGAGGGGGAATGAGACTCGGGACTTTGTCAAAGGGAAGTGCTTGTCAGACCATAGAGAAAGCTGGACCGCTGAGTTGCAAACATGCATCCTACACACACAACACATGCACACCCACACACACACACACACTCTTTCTCCTCCTATGAGTGATTTGTTTGTATGTGTTTGCAGGAGGAGGTGATAAAAGAGAGCGAAAGGTAGGGTAGGCCATGTTTACTTTAAGCTTCTGTTTCCCCTACAAGTCCCAGTCCCATAACATTTCATTTTCTAGAGACTCCTGTGCTGCGCAAAGGCCCAGACTGGAAGACGGTGTTGTTATTTGGCACCATAAAACATCTCTTCAGAGAGCTGTTCCTCACTCAAATATTTATTGGCCTATCAAACACAGAGTGATCTTGGTGAAGAGCGTCCCTGTTTTCAGATGCCCACCCCTTGCTGAGAGGTGCAGGGTGGGGGATGTTATGAGTGAGGCTTTTCTTTTGGATCAGACATTGTTTGGGAGAATTTGAGGACTAGCTAGAAGAGCTCAAAGAATGTATATTTATATGTAGGTGTGTGTGTGTGTGTGTGTGTGTGTGTGTGGTGGGGTGGGGTGTGTGTGTGTGTGTGAGAGAGACAGAGAAAGAGAGGAGGAGCTTTGCTGACGTCTGTTAGCACAGTGGATGTTCTTGATGCTCAGTTTGCAGAGCCCAAACTCTGACACTAATACTGACATGCGTGTGTGTCTGTGTGGCATGCACTGACGAGAGTGGCTGACATGAGCAGCGGATGTTGTCGTCCTCACACTGTTATTACTGGGACTTTGCATGCATGTTGGGGGTTGTTTTCATGTTTTCAATACCAGATGTTGTTTGTAATTCTTGAACGTTTAATTTGTCTGCTACAGATGTCTAAATGTACGTCAGCAGCTCTGTGCTAATTGCAAGAAGTCTCCTACTCTCTTTCTGCTCTTAGGGTAAAAGCACATGTTGTTGTGTTTGAACATGGCCTCCAGCTCCCTGGCGTTTGTTACAACAGCTTGACTTCTGTCTGCGTCATTCAGAAATTGTGATGCTCTGTGGAGAGACAGAGCATGTGTGGGCATCATGTATGCCTCAACTGCGCCGGCTCTGGTTTTGTTTTCCTGTGAAAATAACCTGAATTGATCGTCCTTAACATCACTGGGTGTGTTGTCAGCTATTTTAGTATGGTTTGATGTATGCTTTTGTGTGAGAGGAAGAAAGACTATGAGACAGAGGAGTAAGAGGAGAGACAGACAGAGAGGAAAGAGATTGAGTTGTCTTGCTTGCAGCTCTCTTCATGAGATGACTAGATAGTCAGGGAAATTGGCTAAAAAGTTATTAGAATCAGACTGGTTTGATTAGCATGACAAGACATTTTTTCTCTACCACAGCACTTAAGGATGATTTAATTATTTAATTCGCTTTATAATATATAGACCGAATAGTACAGTATCATTTAGATCACACAAATATGTTAACAAAAACACTTATACTTAAAGGAGTACCCCATTGATTTAGTGTCGCCTTTACACAAGATTGGGGTGCTGTAGATAAAGTTGCAAAAGAATGATCAACATCTGTACAATCGAAGAAACCTGAGCCATCAGATCTTTTTTTTTTTCTTTACACAGAACCATCTTAGAAGTAGTCCTCGGAAACTGTTTGTAAATGGGGAGGCTCTTTAAAATATATTAAAGAAAGAGTATTGCACACTTTATCTGTCGATCAAAGTCTGGTGAAGTTTAACCTATCAGATCAACGAAGCACTCAATCGGCAGCGCCAACTGGCAAATTAAACTTAGCTTGGAGAGACAAACACATCTTTTAATTAAGGGAAGAGTAGCATCCAAGCTAAAATCTTGTAGTGCTACTATTGTTGTTTTGAAAGGAACCCTCCTAGTTGTCATACCTAAACCTCAGACAAAGCACCTAGCAGGTTAGAATGCTGACTGGTCTGAGCCACAGGTTTTTAACTTAAGCTTAATGTTGTAAATCTTTGGTCTTTTAAATCCCATTCAAGATAGCCCTGATGACATCACTAATATCAGGGTCATTGTTTTGGTGTTGCCTTTCTCAAAACATCAAAACGTTAACAGGATGTACCTGCTGAATAGACACTTTGCCTTAGCACCCCCTAATTTACACTTTTCTGTGCCCACCAAGCATCAAAGGTGTGATTAGAGCTTTTTAAAGTGGAAGTGACCACACTTGAGACATTGGCCGGGTGTGTGGTTAATAAAGGGCGCTCTTTTGGCAGTGGATATAAAGACTCTGTCTTTCGGGGGTTTCTAAAGACCCCCTGCCAAAGCTTATGACTGGAACAGTTCTACAGTTTATTTCACTCTTGTGACATTTTTGTTGGTTTTGCAAATAATCAGCTTAGAAGAATATGTCAGGCCTTAATTGTTATTTGCTAACCTCTCTAGCTAAACTGAAAGAATAACTGACTGTATTAGTGTGAAGTGAATATGCTGTTTTTAGACCAGTCGTGTCTCCATGAGGAAAGAATTTTTCCAACCTGACTTTTTTTGTAGTCAGTTCATTCGCGCTTTCATGGTCTGAAAGTATGATGCGTGTATGTTTTATAAGTTACTTTAAAAATAGCAGTTTAGGCGGGGTTCGCTGCATTTAGTGGCTAGGCCCACATTCTCTGCCCCACCAAGCACTTCACTCTTTTGCCTTCTTCACTTGAGAACTGTGAGACCTGATCATGGCTCTCCTCCGAAACTGTAAGTTATTTTCTCTGTTTATCTACCTTCTGAACTACATCCATTGGTCACTGAATTATGTTACTCTGTATGTTATTAGAGACATAATTACTTTAGAAAAGTCAAAGCAGGGAAAAAAATAAGCTGTAAACTTGACATGAATATTCATAGCTGTTTCAGAAAACATGATGGAATAACCAGAGGTCCAATTTGTTCTGTTTTAAGAATTCATGTTCTTTTCTTTGCTTCCGAGCATGAATAAAACTTTTGTTTTCAAGTCCCACTTCCTCCTTGGGAATAATAGACGTACAAGGTCTTTTCTTGCTATCTGGGACATTCAAGCCCCAAAAGCCTTCTTTGAATTGTTGTTTTTTTCCACTTGTTTGTGTTTTCCCTTTATGAACCCATTTTTGCAGTATTGACATGTGACTGCTGTGGAATCTGAAGAAAACTTGCCTGATCTGTGATCAAGATGAGATTCTTGAAAAGAATTGCTTTGTTTCCAGTATCAGCCATGCACTGAAACTGTTGCACATCTGAGTGACTTTACTCATGCTAGGTCCTTTACAGTCATCCCTAGTGAATTATGGCGCAGCCTACTCATTGTTTCCCAATTCCCCCATTCCAACACCTTCCTGTTTCCAAATGAAGGAGTGGTTATTAACTGCTGAGTGTTAGAAATCAAGCGATTGAGCAGATCATGCTTCTCCATGTGAGCTGTTATGTTGCCTCCTCGCCCAAATATCAGTCCTCATTTTGGATTTGTAACAGTCCCTTATTAATACAGACAAGCCTGCTGTGCAACAATGTCTTGCATCAATCACAAGATGATATTTGACTTTTTATCTTGATTTCTGTGGTTCTAAAAGCCCAATAAGAACATGCAAGATAAATTGAAGACTTGTTAATGTTGCTGTTATGCTTGCAAATATCTGAATATATATCTAATGCTGTTGTGTTAATCCCTCATCTTCATTCCCTCTTTAATTAGTTAAATGTTGTGAAGTTAAATATTTGGCAGAGAGATTATTTCTTACATGGCATTTGAATGAGTAATTTTCTGTTAGCAACACTTAAATCCATGCAGTATAGTTGTATTGTTAGTTTATACCAACTATAATATTGATGTGAGTGGATGTAATTGTTTATGAATGTATTTATATTAGAATATGATGGTGTATAATCAGATACGAAATAAAAATGTAAAACACAGTTTAAAATATGTCTTTAAAGGAGATTTTAAGTTTTTAACAACCACTGTTTATTGATATATATCTAAATGGCTCTATAGCTGCATGCATTTACATAAAAATGTATTATAATCATTTATTAGATGTTTATGTAGGGGTTGTAAATGCAAAATTAGAAGACTTAAAAGGCTGTATTAACACTCACGACTTGATGTACTGGTGCTCTGAGTCAGCCTATGTCAGCTTATTTGGCTTGTTGCATGAGTGTGTATGAAATAATCAGATTTCATTACAGGCAAATCATAAGATGTTTACTGCTGGATGTTTCTTCATTTATCTGGAGAGACGCCAGCCCAGACTGTTATGATTTACTGGCTGAGTTGAGTGAATAGAGTCTATTTAGGAGACTGGGAGGAGGGCATTAGGTTTAAGCTCGATATTTTGGGCATGGACAGGCCAGGGATGGTTGTTGGTTGTGTTTTCCACTGCGGTCGTCACCACATACCCATCTGCTTCTGGGATTTGGATCTTTTTACTGAGTCCACATCTTCCAGCCTGTCTCCTATCTTATACCTCAGCTCAGCACGGATTTGCCTCTGAGTCGAATTAAGTGGGCCAGAGGCATTGTGGGTTAATGATACTCCAGCATAGTGTTGAGGTAGTTTATAGTGAGTCCATACGCACACACACACACACACACACACACACACACACATCCACAGCCACACAGCTGCATAGTAGAAATGGAATAAGTTCCACAGAGATTTCTGAATGATGTGTATGTAAACATCGCAGTCAGACAAATAACTCCACCAGGTTCATTTCAGCTGTGTCTGTATATGCATATGTGTGACTAGTAAATGACAAGAAATTGCATTCCCTCCAAAAAAAGACAAAAATGAGCAAACAAGTGTTCAGAATTATACATTTAATGGCAGCCATTCACTACTAGATAAGATAGATAAGATAAGATATTGCTGTCTCTGTTTCAGAAAAAATCGTGTCAACTACATTCCTAAGACAGAACAAATTGTATTGCTGTCTGCTCAGGTCAGCTCAAACAAAAGGCTTTCTGCTCTCTCTCCAGTTTGAGGATGAAAGGTCTGTCACAGGATGTTAATCACTCTCAGATCTCATGACAGTCAAATAATAGCATGAATACAGTATTTCTCCTAAAAAACAAAAAGGCAGATGACAGGATTTGCCCTTGATACCCAATCTTAATTTTAAGTTAAATAGATTGACAGATAAAAACAAAGGAGTTGCACAATACATTCTCTGCTGTTGTTCAGAAATCAAGAGCAGACATGTTAGCTTATATGTTTAAGATGTTAATCATCTTAGTTCAGTGCTTTAGCATGTTAATATTTGCAAATTAGCACTCAAAACCAAAAAATCAAATGGAAAGTCATTAGTTTAGCAAAAATGTTTTGGAAAAAAAGTAGTAGATGAGGTTGGCACCAAATTAAACATCAAGGGAAAACAATTGAATTGCAAGTGATTTTGCAAGTGATTGCAATTAATTCTGTTGAGAAAATTAATGTCTGTATCAAAATTTCAAAGCAGTCTGTCCAGTTTTTTGCTGAGACATGTCACTCAGAACCAAACATGCCAACCTCATTTTGGTGTCAGAGGAAAAGGCATGGATGCATGAAATGTGAACCATCATTTTACAAAATTTCCTGACCATCCAATATTTTGCTGAATAAGTTATAGCATTGACCAGCTGCTGGTGTTAGACAAATCTTAACAAAGTTACCTAGATCCATCCTCTAAGTACTATGAATGTGTACACTTAATTTCTTGACAGTCTCTTCAGTAGTTGTTGAGGGAGTTTATGGATGGACTGACCAACTGATCAACTTTGACATTTAAAGAGTCAAAGGACAAGTGGGGATAAAAATGAAACACTGGTTAATAAATTGTTGTGCTTTTAAGCTCTCAAATTTTAAAAAAATTAAATTTAGTTTGTGCCTCAAAAATCCAGTATCAGTTAGCCTTTAAAACACACTCAGTGTCACATAGACATTGCTACCTCACACACAAATGAACACTGACTCTAGGGCTGCCCCCTCCATTCACTTTGAGGCATAACTTGTCATTTTGATAAGTCTCTATCAGTGTTGACTGGTACAAACCAGCAGCATCGACATATTTTAAGTTTTTGTGCCAACGCAATAGAATGTTACCTTTAAATAAAGCTAAAAAATCTAAGATGAGGCAACATGTAAAATGATCACCTCTCAGCCACCAGTTAACATATATTTTCATGTGTGCCTTTTGTTTTTTTTTGTTGTCTTTTATCTTTTTGAGATACTTTGTTCAAGATCAATAAAAATAACTAAACGCATGAATCCCTTTAAATGCAACAAGAGTCACAAAGACACTTGGAAATATAGCTGACTGTAGCTACATAAGCCAGTTTTCGCCTTTTTTGACTTTGTAAGTCGGCAAAACCCTGGGGAGCACATTTTCATAGCAATAAATGCCAGAACTAATCACTGTGGTGACACCCTACAGTGCTAAGAACAACTTTGTCAGTGTAGTGTGACAGTCACAGCTTCTGGATGCCAGTAGCTGTGTTTGCATCGGAGCGAACATACTGCCATGGCTCCTTGCCAGCAGCAGCTGAGCCACTTCCAGCAGCAACAAGGCCTTTTAACCCTCGGCTTTGTTGTGGAACCTCTTTTGTTTCAAGCTGCTGCCCTTCGTATGCCAACCTCAGGGTCTTTCACTCGAACTCATTCATCTCAGCCCTGCTCTGGAGGCCCTTGGCAGGTACAGAGGGTTGAAGTGACAGCATAAGATCAGTCAGAAAGATTTAGCCTGCTGGAATAAGGGGCAAGAATGGCTCACCAGGGATACATGTTGTCTTTATTTAAACTGAATGCTATACATTGGGCAAAGTCAGTCTTTCTTGGGTTCACAGTGACTTGATGCTAAGTGGATTTCTGTTTGCGCTGTGTCTAGGCAACTTAGCCGGAACGCTTTGGCAGGGTTACAACATCTTGTTTTATTTCAAACCACTTCATAATGGCTATTTGAGCTGTACATTGAGTACATGCCAGATGTTTACAGCTTTGAAGTGCTTAGTGGCTATACAACACACGGAAATACCAGGAATGCTTTTTGTAGCCTATAGGTTAGTGTGATCTGGCTTAAACAGTGGAAAAAAGGCAAGTTGTCATTGAAAGCTGTATTTGAATGTTGTTCTGCTGATAAGAACAAAAGCCTTCTAGTGAGAAAATACCTAAATAGACTTTTTTGGAAGGCAGTAGCTACAACTTTCTGTGGTTTTGTTGATATTGTACCCACTATATTGTATCAAGATGGGCTTTTAAAATTTTGTCCCCCATATTTACAACCTTGAGAGGAAAGGAGTATAAGAACATAATAAGCTTTAAAAAGTTGTTTTTGCATTAGATTTTGGAGTTGTATCCCCCCAAAAATTGTAACTGTGTTATTTCCTCTTCAGAAGCTTGTAGCCTAATGTTATGTAACAGCTCATCCACTTGAGTAATTTCACATCCAGAGCCATTTTCTGAGCATGTCTATATCAGCACTCGAAAGATCCCTCCTGCTTCTGACATCTCTGATGAAAAATTCCTGGCCTCTGGATCTGTTACCTTGGTTATCTGTGTTTCATTAGATTAGAGATGATGGCGGCATCACTTACCCCCTCTTGACGGATAAATGGATTCTATCTCAATCTTATCAGGCCTCTCAGGGCTGCAGCAATGCTTTTGCCAAGGGTAAAGGCCAGCAGGTCAGTGTGCTGACAAAGGAGGGATGATGTCACCATCTACCCTGAAGTATCAAACACTGACAGATTTACGAGTGTGTGTCACTAAAGGGTCTTGTGGGGAAATTGGTCTTTCCTGTTTGAGCATGTTTATCTGCAGGTTTATTGTTACTGCAAGCATACAGTTATGCAATTACTATCAGTTTTTTGACATTTTCTGTTTCATGGACTGCTGGAAAGATTAGAAGAGTAACAGATAATTTATTTGACAGAAAATTATCAACAGTGATTGATTTTTTGTGTCACTTATTAATAAAAAATTAAAAAATATTCCCAAGTTGCATCTGTTCCTTATTGGAGCTTCTGTCTTTGTAGTTGGACTATGGGTTTTGCAGTAGCTGTTGGACAAAAATTAGCATGTTAAAATGGAAGAAACACAGCGGACCTATTTTTAACTTTGCCAATCTCCTTTTTGCAGGTATATCTCATCAATGTCACCTACTCTGACAACACCTCCCACATCATCTACAGAAGATACAGCAAGTTCTTTGACCTACAGGTAACTTTTCATCACTCATATACTCTTCTGCATCCAACATGTCAGCTGTGTTTTTATTGAAATCCCTAATTCCATTTCTCCTAATGTGTGTTGAACATATCAGCCCTGTGAACTTTCAGCACCATTTTGTATAGATTAATATGTAAGCCTTGTGACTGCTCACTGCCGCTGTGTCTATGCCTGTGTTCTCCACACCTTGTCGCCTCAATGAATCAATGTGTGTGTTAGTAATTGGTCGGGGAGCAGGGGAGACGTGGTTTGTATCCCTTAGCCTCATAGAGATGAGCACTATATGGCATCTCTCTCTGCCCTCTCTCTGCCTCCAAAGCCCCTTCTTTCTCCCCTCTTCTTCCTCCCTCTCATCTCATTTCTACCGTACCCTCAAAACGTCAGGGAGCTGACAGGCCTTTTTTATAGAACACGCAAGAAATCCACAGGGAAGTCAATTTAATGTACTATGCTTTATAGTGGATCACTGGTAGACTCTCCAGTGCAGGCTGCTCTGATTGGTGGGTTCTTCGAAAAATAGTTCTGTGTGGAGGAGGTCTCTTTCTGTTTTCCTGACTTGGATGCTTCACTCTCGTGTTTAAACTGTCAAGTTTTCTCTTTGGATTTATTTTGGAACAGATCAAGAGTTGCAGTGAAAACCTTGTCCTGTGTCTCTCAGATTGACTATTCCTGACTGGGGGGATGTTTGTGTGCATTTATGCTCCTTGTACCCTCAGCTTGCTGCAAGCTGATACCATATGTATACTTGACCAGAGGTCTCTGGGTCACTGGTAAATATGAGGGGACTGTAGTGAGAGAGTCAGAGGGGGCTCATCTCAATAGGACCAGTGTGCTAGTCTAGCAGGAAATGATGTTTGAATCAGTGGAGGAAAGTTCCTCTCTGAAAGGTCCCATTGATAACCAGTGAGGTAGTGTGAGGTGGAAAACAGACCCCCCTCTGCAACTGATTACTCCCAAAGTGAAATAAAGACAGAGATAGAATAATAAACACAGAAAAGCAAGCAAGGTATACCCCCACTCTGGCAAAGTCAAAAACATCAGTGAGTGAAGTGGATGTATGTCTTCCATTCTTACTCAAGCGTGGTGCCCAAAATTGCCTGGGAGAAAACTTTATGAACAGATACTGTGGGGCAAAGGTCACTCACCTTGGTTGCTTTATTGAGTTGTTGAAAAAAGCAGCTCTCACATGGCCAAAGTTTGTCAGAGTCGGCCCAGCCTCGTTAAGGGAGCTCTATTGTAAAAAACAAAAAACCAAAAAACAATCTGCGCTTATAATTTTGTGGTTTTACTACATGTCCTTCTCAAAGCAATATATTTCCACCAGCAGTTCTCTGCTCTCGTCTTACTTTGCCTGGTTCTTTGATGTTTCCATTTGCACTGTGACACTCATAAATAAAACTACCACTGGCAGTACTGGCAGACCAGCTTTCTAATACTCAGTAATCCTCTATTTCTACTGGTATATGGACCGAAAGTAAAGTTCTCCCTGTCAGTCTTTGATCGTGCTAGGTGCCTTTGATGGTCCTGTTTGATCTCATTGTTTTCAGAGTAACCTGGAGCCTCTCCTGTCCAAACATTTATCTGTTGCAGAGAGCCTGCTGCTCTCAGCAGCCCTGCTAACCCTAAAGGAGAGAAACATGGATGGCAGCTCTAAAGCTGTTGGAGAGCGCCTTAACCAAAGGTTGTGCAAAAGACTGCTCAATATTTCAAGACTGTTTGCTAGTAAAAACCAGAACAGACTGTCTTCCTGGAAACATGCTGGCCCTGGTTCTGTGCATCAGAAATGAGATGGGCCACATATGTTGCGTTGGTTGACCTTGTACTGAAAACCAAATCTTTATGCTCTGCATAGAATATACGGCCAATTAAAACTTGCATGTAAAACTTGCATGCTAGGATCTACAACACACAAACGAGGAGCTGTTTGATGTACCAGATGTGGCTATTCAGGGTTTGTTTGTCTCATTCTGCATTACCTGTAAGGTTTTACATATGCAGGCCTTCTGCCAACACCTCCTTAAAAATGATTGATTTGAAAGGATACAGTGACATGACCTTCAGTTTCAAAGTGCTTTTGGCAGTGTGAAGCCAACAACGTGGAGAACGTGTTATGTAGAATACAATTGAAGTCATATTAGTGCTATTTAGTGGCCCTCTGTGAAAAAAGAAGTCATTTGTGGCTAATAAAATGAATAAAGTAATACAGAATTGCCCTGTGGAGAGCCATTTTGGCTGTGCACTTTTGTTCTGTTCAGAGTAGGCTTGATCTCACATGGTCCACTTCTTTGGGCAGAAAGTAGCACCTTTCTCTCTCTCATCCTTTGCCCTCCTTTGTAATAGTTTTTTCCATCAGTACTTTATTTAATGGTTGTTTGAGGAGTTAAAGCTGTCCTGCTGAAACAGAAGTTTGATTTTTTCCTCAGCCTTTGGCAGTTTTGCTTAAACAATTGACATTCTTCAGGGAAGAAAAAATAAAAAAGCAGGTATAGACAGATCGAGGCTTGTTCCTACACATACCTGCCACATCAGCACATACACTGTCAACTAGATACTCAGAACATGGCATGCTTTGGCTCTCACCCATCCATTTTTTTCTGTTTGTCCACTCAAGGACAACTCATCTCCCTTGTCAGGATGTGACTGGCTTTTCCTGGCTGCTCTGTGATGCACTGATGTGGTTCTGTCTCAGCAAGACCTGACTAATGAGTCAAACAGTGTGTCCTTGTGTCAGAGGTAGGCCAGCCCATGTTACTCTTCAGAAGGGAGGAAACCGGCACAGGGAGAAGAACAGGTCCCCCTTTCCAAGCAGCCAGAGAGGAAATGAAACAATAAGGAGTTAGACTTGGATGATGATTGTGATGTTGATAATGACACAGAGGACTATGATGAAAGATATGAAAGCGATTATGGTAATGAGGATGACAGCAATGCTACTGCTGTGGATGATTAAGATTCACACTGTTAATGCTGACGACAATGATGATGCAGATGAAAGAAACGAAAGATATTGTTAGTTTCTTCAAGGTCACTCGTTACAAAGAAGCCCTTCATAAGCATGTTTCATGAACCTCTGAGGAGTGGGGGATTGTGCCTTGGGTGTTCTTGGCTGAAGTTGGTGTATTTAAAGCTGTGGCATGGCTCACCATCTGAAAGGACATGCTCTGACTCACGCTTTCTACGAGGACCTTTGGTTTGTATTCTGTCTACACACGCACACACAAACCTTCTTTTTCTTTTTCCAAGTATGCCCTCGTATGAGCCTCCCTGCGGCAACTGAATATGTAGTTTAAGGAGATTTTAATGTGAGGTATCTTTGACTTCCCTGTCTAGTGGTTGGGTTACCTTTGGAGCACCAACAGACAACATCAGTCTGGTTTGCTCACAGTCAGTCTCAAGGCTGATATTCAGTCCTTTTAGAAATAACTTTAAGGATGCTAGCAGCAAGCTTTTGTGAACAGCATGTTATCTTCAGTGCAGAAAATTATACAGTAGCTTTGGTCAAAGCGCTAAAAAGTAAGGTCACTGAATTGGGAATCTCTAACCTCTAAGTGGGCTGTTTGATGGAAACATATGTCTAGACCACAAGGCATTATCGGTATGCCATCCTGGAGGATAAATTGCTGAATAGCCAGGCCACTAGCTCAGCCTCTTTGTCCTTGAGGTGTTCTGTGGACATACTGTAGCTCAACTGAATGAGGTAGCCCATTGTTTTAAGTCCAGGATAAAGGGCTGTTCTATTTTATTTATGAGTGTGTGTGCAAGAAAGAGAAGAATGTAAAAAACTGACTTTTTAGTTCCTGATGAGAGGCAGAGAAAGGACACCTACACTCTAAACAAAGGACCTGTTCATGTGAGTTACAATTGGGCACTTGACAGGACGGCCAAGGCTGGGTCCTCGCAGGACTGTGAGCAGAGGGGGGGAAAGTATGCAGTGTTTCCCACAGCCATTGCGAAGGGATCAGGAGAGTGGGCTAAATTTAGAATGAATGAGCACAGTTCAGGTGTTTGTAGGACATTTCCGCGGCTCAAAACACTCAGCGGTGTGACTGTGAGGTGACTGGGACACATTCAGGGAATCAGTAACAGACAGGCACATAGACATACAGAAGGATATAGAAGGTATTGACAAAAGAAACTTAGGTTTATGGTAAGATAATATACACCAGAAAATGGAGAAATAATTTGAAAACAATTTTTCATTAAAAAGCTTAAATTAAACTTCATTAACTAAAAGTACCTAAGGTGCATGTACCCTCAGTTCCTTAAGCTGGAAGGAGACTTTGAGCCTTTTTGTGCAATCTTTGCTTTTTTTACCTGAAAACTCTTTTTTTATGGACAAAACTATCAACTTGCAGGAAACACTAAGTCTGGAGCATTTAGCAGCCAAGAACCAAATATTTACCTCAAGACTCAGTGAAGACAAAACTTGAGTGAAAAATGAAGTTGGTTTTGTCAGATGGTTAGAAATGTGGCGACATCAGTGAACACTGATGTCGCTTGGTGTCAGCTAGACATGCAAATACACAACTATTGGCGTACACAAATGGTTAATTCCACTTAGCCTGATTCATGCCTAAAGTTGAGGACTTGTTTTAATGAAATATTGCACCAAGCAAAGGCATCTGCTCAGTGTATCACTAGATCACAACTTTTTGCAACACATTTTACAAGCTAGGTACCTTTGAATCACATGGAAAAGATGTCGGTCAGATGTATATTTATAGTATTACGATTTTTCTGCTATTTTGCCATATAACAGATCTCATTCCCTCTATTCAGAACAATATTTGCTGGGAGAAAAATTGAACTTGGCTTCAGTTTTTAGGTATAACAAGCAGTCAACATTTAGAAAAGCCGCACTGCACTGCAGTAAATCAATACAATGATCGCTCTCAAGTTAGACGCGCAGGCCTCTGCTACACTGATCCCATATGTTTCTATGGAGTGTTTAGGTTGGCCTCTTCAAGTGTGTGGAGAAAAGGGAGGTTTTGTTCCTCTCTTGGTTTGTGTTCTTTGTGTCGAGGTGAAGAGGCCCTCCCTGTAACTGGCAGCGTCTGCGTGCATGGATTTGAGGGCAGACGACGGAAGTTCATGTAAAAATGTCTGTCAGCTGTTCTCCATTTTAAAGGCTTTTATTTTGTCAGAATTCTCAAAAAAAAATTTTTTTAACTTTTTTGGTTGTCCGTTCTTGTATGCTTTTTGCTCTTACATTCATCTCTATCTCTTCCTGTTTATGACCTTTTCCAGACCTTAGCCATGGTTTGTATTACCATATTAAATTACGTGCAGAATATTGAAGAGATAAAGTTTATGCGTACTTCCCCACTGTCGGCCACTCTGCCACTTTTACTCTCTATCCATCCATCCATGTCTTGTTTTCTTTCCCTCTCTTCTCTGTGCTCGGCTGGCCTGCCCTCCTGTTTCTGTTTAGCTCAAGGTCTCCTACACCTGGATGGGATGTTGAGGACAGTCGATGAAGACTTTTAAGTGCTTTGTGCTCTGAGTCATCTTTGACTGCTCTCCCTCACACTGAGGCCTGGACACAGAGCCCGCTCAAGGATTTTTCCTTTTCTTTTACTTTGTAGCAATACCTTCACTGCCTTTGTTCACCATTTGATAAATCACACAGTATTTATTTCATACTCTTGCTGTGTGTCTCGCTCACAGAGGGCAGGGAAGTGTTTTTTGTATGCCTTGCTAATGTTGAGCGCAGAGCAGCTTGCACTGTTGAATGATTGAAGGAGAGATGCTATCAGGGACATGTGATAAAAAGGAATGTGAGACTGTGTAGTTTGAAATTAATTCATACTGTACAGTCTCACATTCTTTTAAGTTATTTCTCATCCTCAGATGTGAAGGAACATGTCAAAGAAAATGAGGATTGTAAGTATTTTATGTGTCCTTGTGTCTTTTTTTTGTTATATAACAGATCTATAATAAATAGTGGATAGCGCTACAGTGAAAGTCACCCATTTTGTCATGTACTACCTTTTTAAAGTCTCAAGTTTGGCATTATGACTGTGTCCATTTTTGTCGGGGCTACAACTGGTATCAGGTATAATTCACTATATTCATTCACCTGTTTGACACCGTCTGTGCTCTCTTGATAGGCTGAGCCCAAACCATTTGGCATTCCAAACATGTTAAAACAAATATCCCTGCAGGTTTATTGCTGATAGAGCAGAGTTCATAGATTGCGTCTGCTTATCTACAGTCTTGCTGGCATTGGCCAATACCATTTCAGCCCTGATTCGCTTCTGTATCTGTGGGTTAATGAACAGTGATTGGGTAAACAGCAGGCTGGACAGGCCTTGTGGGACACAGGATTTTAATGCCAACTAGTCAGGTTGAAAAAGAGAGCAAACGAAACCAACAAAGAGACACACAGAAATTAGAGATGAGAGTTCCCACAGGAATTTAAAGTGAGAGGGTCTCTATTTCCTCTCGTTCTGTTGCCCCCATCTGTTTTGTTGCTTTTTTGTCTTTGACTCTCTTGACATGCCTGACTCCTCACGTCTTCCTAACACCTCTCACACTTTTTCACATTCATATCTCATGCCTACAATATCTCACCCTATCTCTCCCCCTCTGTGCTTGCATATCTCTCTCCTCTCATCCATCTGTCTCTGTCTCTTCTCAGAAACCCTTCCCTGTCTTCCACCAACAGCCCCTCTGGTTCCTACTGAGCCAGTTTTCCCTGGCTAATTTGGAACAACCTGCAAGTTTCCAGGGTCAAGTGCATGAGCTTACAGAGCTACAGGCAACTGAGGTTTCTGTTATGTAATTTCTTATGTTAGCCTGTTTTGCATGCATGTACTGAATAATTAGTGTTTGTGCATGTATAGAGAATGTGTTTGCTTGTGCGCAGATGTATGTGTGATGCATATCTGGCCTCTCCATCTTTGTCACGTTGGATTCTATCCATAGGAATAGAAGAAGCTTTAAAAAAAAGCATCTTCAAATTAAAACCAAAGCACTATTAGCAGTTCACAAACTTTCCTCTACAGGTTGATTCCAGTCAAATTATAATTGTGCTAATATAGTAATCCAAAAAATTCCAAATTGGCCAACAATAACATATACAAACAGACGCAAATTTAATTAAAATATCACACTTAAATTGTGAAACACAAAGAAACATGCATCTAAAATCACATCTTTAGCCAGACAGTGTTGCATATTTTTTTTTACATTCCTTAGTTTTACTAAGCATTAAGTAAACTTCAGGATGTATGTTTTTTTACATCCTTCTATTGAGGGTTTTTGAACAAACGGTTAGCCCCTGACTCACTCATAGGTGCCATCATCATAGGCAGCTGTCTGCTCTGTGTCTGTCAGCACCTCCATGCAACCCACACAACACTCAAAACCCTGGGATACTTACAATAAGCCTATACAATTCAATGCTAAGACAATCAAATGTCAGTGTAATGAAAGTAGCTTGAAGCTCAAACTGTCTATTACAGCTAATCTCCCGAGAATTTTATTGGATCAGTGAATGACTCTTTCACCTTGTCAATTTTTTCTGACCATTTAAAAACTTGACATAACAAGAAAAAAACAAATTTGCCAGTTCACATACTTTTTTTTTCCTTTCTGGTTTTTCCCGTTTTGTTTCCAGTGTTTTTCGTCTTTCTCTTTCATTCTTTCTTTACTTCACTCAGCCCACTCATGGTTATATTCCAAACCTCACATCTCATTTCCCTTCCACGCCCTCTTAAGTTGGGCTGCAGTGCACTCAGCATCAATTCAAACACACACACACATGCGCACACACACCCACTCACACACATACATGGAAGGTATTGCCATCTGATTCACCCCTTCTGGGAGAGACTTCGGTTTGGCCACACTGCCCAAGGTTTGTCCTGGCTGTCAGCATGGAAACTCTAGAGACCATCAGTGTGGCTAAATTAGGTCCAATGCTACTCTGTTAGTGCTGGACCCTGGCACAGGTGAGAGCCCTTCCTCTCCGCCTCGCCTGTAGTGAACTGTAAGTTGACTGGCCTACTTACTTAACCAAAACTAAAGCAGTCCCTGTGTAAGTTGACACTGCTCTTTTCTTTAGATTGAGGTTGCGGCTTGCTCTGGAAAGTGAAGCTGTTTTTTGGTTTGCCCCAGCAGGACTCAGCCAGGCAGCTGAGGTGGTATATGGCCTGAAAATGCCACTGGAACATTGAGCTAGTGCTTCAATTAAATATGAGAGGAGGTTAAAAACTTTGGGCACAAATGGAGGGCAAAGCTCGTTGGATAAAGTGAATCGTTCTGGCCCTCGACTGGCTCTTTTCCCTTCAGAAATGCAAATCATTATGAACTAAATATAAATAAATATAAATAGCCACGGACCTATTCTGTCCTCAAGGTTTTCTCACAGCTTATGCTGTTTTATCTCTTTGATTAATGGAATTTTAATGGACATGCATGTGAGGAAAGCATCCAGTTGTCTTAACATCAAGAACACTACCTGTGCTGTACTAAAGAGATGGATGCTGGGAGACATATTGATTATTACAGTGATTTCAAAGCGCTGCATTTTCCTGCCAAGGTTCACCTCCAGCAGGCTATGTTTTACTTCAGCACACTGCTTGCACAATTGACACAATTGCACAATTAGCACAATTAGCAAACTGGCTAACAAGTCTTTAATTTGTGTCCATGTCCGTGCTTGGATGAAATTAAATTAGCATCAGCACCTTACTGTGTTATTTTTGTCCTTGACCTAAAGGTGGCGGTACAAAACAAAAGCAGTGACTACAAATAGAGAAAAAGATTATTTAGTACATCAAAAGAAAAATTAAATCAAACAAATCTTGACAGTATTGGAAAGACTTTCTTTTTATTGCTACGAATTCTTATCACTCATATGGCTACAGATGCTGTATGTGATATTTTGAGATAAGCTGGAATTGTGGTTCAGCTTCAGAGGAAAATCAGATCTTGTTTCATTAAGAGAGGGTGTTTCCCAGTGAAAGCCCGTCCCTGGAGTTAAGTCTCATAAGCCACAGCAAGCCCTGGAGCCTTGAGATTTTGAGAGTGACAAATGCACGACTGTAGACAAACATTTCCCACATCGCTGCACCTGTTGTCTTTTAGTGAAACAAGGGAAGCCTAAACCACTGCATGAGGGGAAAACACCCCATAGTGTTGACACATCCAGGAACAGACCTCAAATTTACCCCACTTCCACTCCCTCACATGCATTCACTGCATAGAAGCATGCAGGATACCATGTTCCATCCAAATATAATGTGCCAACTGGGGGCAGCGTCTAGATCTGGTGCCAGGGTGCCAGCTTATATTTAGAGGCACAACTGTGAGTGATTGTGGTTGGAAAGGAACCCCTTCCCCCCCTGTGCTGATCTCAGACATCTGTCTCTCTGAAACTGAATACTGCCAGGCACTAATGCATGTTGAGACTTGTGCTCCATTAGTTTCTATCCTTCTGTCTTTAGGATTCCAGCTCCACTAAGAGATACAAAGAAAGTAAAAGTTGGTCTGTAAATGCCATTTTTGCTTTTCAAGGATTTGTGCTAAATTTCCCTCCTAAGCTTGTTTTACCTCCTCTTCCCCAGGAATTAAAAGAGGTCAGAGAACCGGAAGGGGAATTTAATGGATCCAGGGAGTAAAAGTGAGAGGACACAACATGTTTACATCATGGAGACAGGATATGTGTTACCATTAACTGCATGCTTGCGTGCAGATACAAGAGCATTGACCTTATCATGTCATGCCCTGATGCTAGTGAGAACAGGACTTCTGAGCCTGTGGCCTTGCTCACCATCACCACGTTACCGTGAAAATGGTGTGAAGATCACATGGCTGCCTTGCCTTGCCGGTCATGAGTTGTTCCAGAGCTAGGCTTCGTGTGTTTATATTTCTGTTCCACTATTGGAAAGCCCATGGTACACACTCACAGTCACATGACCATCAACAGGAAGTGAGGCATCAACCCACTGCAATATAAAAGTGTGACATCCCCCAAGTTTATGCTAACTGACCCTCACAGTTCCTTATATGGAGGTTCTATTCTTAGCCCATGTCCATGATATGAAGAAGGAGCTGCTGATAGTCTCATTCTGAGCACAGTTCAACACTAATCCTGCTGCTGTTGCTCCTCTGTTTCTACATGTTTCAAGCTTCTGTAATTGAAACTGAGATAAAGCAACATTCTGTAACATTCTCTGCCAACTTCTCAAATGTAAAAATCAACTTCTTTTCTGTTTTAAATCAATTCCAATCCAATGCTGTTGGAATCTTGGAACTTTGGTTGGCCACAACAGGCATTTTATGATGTCTCCTCAGGTCGTGGGATATTGCTCTGGGCATGTCCTCTCTGTTTCCTGACTCTCATCAACGAAACAAAAAGAATAACTTTACAGATGAGTTGTAATTGAAAATAATTAGGTTTGGTGCAGCCATGCCAAAGACTTGAGGCTTTCACAGAGCAAGGCCAACCCCATATTCAGTCTTACTGAGTTGGATAAAATCTCCTTGTATTGCCGTATCAGGTTTTTGTCAATATGACAAATACCTTAAAAGATGTTAGAAGCCTCGCTGTCAGCTTTGATTAAGTGATACATCATAATCATTGTTTTTGGAACCAAGATGGAGAGCAACTGTAGAGAACTTTACCACAAACCGTGGAGTCGAAACAGACTAATGTATCAAAATGATTTAACAGCCAAACACTAACTGCTCAAATCTCAAAACACTTCGACTGTCATGTTATGGCGTGAGTTTTGCAAACAATAAGAGCAGTTTATTTCCTTTTGTGAGTAATTGTAGGGCCCCTTTGCAATTTTGCATTTTCTTTTTATGCTTTAATACAAAGCTCTTATTAAGGGCTTTGAATCTGCCTTTGAATCTGCTTGCAGAAAGTGTTAGAGCTAATCACCAACAAAATCCTGATGTCCCTGAGGCGATAAAGTGTAAGACCTTTGCAGGAACAGTGTAAATTGGACATTACGTCATAGTAATCCATACTCACTCTGTCAAGAGATAAAAGAACCTCATCCTCTTGCCTTTTTTTTGTACCTGACTCCCAACATTTACACCAGTGGTCCGGAGCTGTGCAGCATTATCCAATCACATCCCTTCACAACTCTTCTTCACACTCTCTCTGTGCTGGTTACCAAGGAGACAGTGCAGTGAAGTCTGGGAAGTGGAGCAATGGTTTGGCATGAGTGTTTTTTTTAAATTTATTTATTTATTTATTATTTATTTTATTTCTTTTCTTTCTCCTTCAACATCCTAGTCATAAAATCTCAACACCTAGACTAATGATCATGTGTTTGTCATATTGCAAGTTGAGGAGTGTTTCCTGTACAGTGTGCAGCATGCATGCAAGCATGTAAAAGAGGCATTGTGTCACCTGATCTCTGCCATCCCACCTGTTCTCACCATCCTCTGTCTGTGATCCCACAATTCCTGGTGGGATGTGTGTCTGCGTCCTCTTGCCAGGAATCTGTCTGCAGTGACAGGAAACTGTGTATTTTAGGGCGAGCTCTGAGCAAATGGAGACCATTTTGACTAATAACTTTACCTTGATTCAAGTGGGCCAGTGCTGGTTAGACTAGTTGTCTCAGAAGTAGAATTAGGGGTTTGGTATTCTGCACATTTTATCTGTTTAACTCTGAAACAAAGAAATCAGATGAAAAAGTCAGCTTACTGAGGTTGATATGGACTGAGATCTGACATGTCTGGCCTTAAAGGTGCTTCTGTCTTTTCTCAATTCTTGTCTCTGTGCACACTTGAGTGCACACACACACACACACACTGTCTGTGCTTAAAACCACACACTCTTTGGCTTTGACTTTTCCAACACCTCACATTCCTCCTCATCATTCATTTTTGTTAAGAAAGCGGAAAAAAAGGGTGCAGTCGTACTTTAAATATCCTTTCTGCAAAATGTTCAGTTGCTGGTCCATCATCCATCCGTCCCTCTGTTTTTCTGAGCTGGTTGTAAATTCAGCAGGATTTTTTTTTTTTGTCTCATCCAGCATTTTGCGGTGGGGTCCAAACAACTGGGCCTCTGCAGGGTTAGTGCTGTCGCAGCAGCAGAAGTTATAGTATGAATGCAGAAATGCCATAGCTTTAAAAAAAATTTCCTGGGAGCAGTTTTTTGTTGGGAGGGCCTGGACACAAACAATGAATCCGGATTATGACCTGCGTAGCAGTGACTCTCTGCCTCTTGTAGTGTCTACTTAGTCTCCAGCCAAGTTAAACCTGGTTAGGTATCAAACAGGAGTTCTAGATCTGCACTGGTTAATTGATTAATCAATAACTTAATTGAAAAAAAAACAAGTTGCCAACTTTTTTGATAATCAATTAATTGTCATTTCTTAATGCAAAAATATTAAATAGTTGCAAGCTCTGAGTGCTTGCTGCTTTAAGTGAATAAGGAAGTGTAACTGAAGAGTCTCTGGGTTTTGGACTGTTTGTTTGACAAAAGTTTTAAGAAGTCTCTTTGAGCTCTGGGAAATTGTTTTAAGCATTTTTGCCATTTTTAAAATATTTTTCAGAAGGAATTATCATTTAATTATGAAGACTCTATTAACTGATACTGAAACTCACCGCCATTGGTAGCTTTAAATTAAATGGAAAGTGGTATGTATATGAACAGATGGAAGGAGGAACTGGATTTGGATCTGAAAAAGGAAGAACATCATATCATTTTCAGGAAGGGGCACTAGTGATGTGAGTGCGGTTGTGTGCGTGCGTGCGTGTGCCTCTGTTTATTTGTCTGTGTGTGTTTATATGTCTCCAGACGAGGTGACTTAAAGCTCACATAGTTTTCAAGGGTCTTTCACATCACTTGGCCGTCAGATAACTAATGTGTCTTCTTACATACAAAGAAACACACAAACACACACATGGTTTTCTTCATATCCTCTCCATGTCTGAATACTGTGGGAAATAGTCTGCTGCAGTGTCGTACAGTAGGTCTGCCAGCCCGGTACATCTCTCCTGTGCTTAGCATACCATTTTTCTCTTATCTCTTTCTTAAATTATTTATTTTTATGGGTGAAACTTTGTAAATTCAATAGGCCTGGAACACTCATCCCCACCCCCTGACCTCTGCTGCATCTCTTGTTCCCTCTGTGTCTCTCTTTTTTCCTCTGTCCTCCCTCATTCCTTTTCTTTCTACTTGCACCTTCAGCTCCGGTGTCAGCACTTCTCTTTAACTATGTTCATGTCGCCATGCTTTATGAATAAATGGGAGCTCACTTAACTCCTGTGAACCCTGCAGCTCACTGTGCCATGGCTGCTCCGCGCCCTTGAGACCACAGGAGTGTTGACAGGCTTTGATTTTAAAATCTGTGTGATACACTCATGTGGATTTGAGATTAAGAGTGCATGAAAAAAATACTGCACATCAGCCTTGAAGGAAAAGGATCTAACCTATAGAATCTCTTATTTGTCCCAGGAGCCTGTATACAATTACAAATAATACAGTTTGAAATGCGATGTTTGTGTACATTCAGCAATAAATGATCCCATTCAGTGAATGGACTGGTCTAGAACATATTTGCACAAAGTTAACAACATAATAGAAGTGACTAGAAGTGACTCTACCAAATAAAAGGAAGAGCAAAATTGTCTTATTTGTATTTGTATGTATTAATCAGGCTAGTTTGCCACAAGTTACTGACTGTCAGAGGTCTGTCAGAGTTTAAAGGTTGGGTGTTGGAGGCTAAGCTAGCTGTAGATAGTAAACACCAGCAAACTGTAGGATGCCTGCTTGTAAATCAACAACGTGTTGTTTTCTTCTACTTCAGTGTGTCACAATATTAATGAACATTTTAAGAAAACATGCTTCAGACATTTATACCACTTTTATATAAAGCCATTTAGATTAGCTTAGCATAAAACTTAACACAGAAAAAAATAGCAACTCTTGTTCTGCTCAAAGTTAAATAAAAACACCTGCCAGCATCTCTAAAACTCACATATTTACAAATATCTTAAGAAGGCAGATAAGAATTTATCCCGAAACCCTGATCTTTAAAAAATCAAAATGCATAACCTGTTTTCTCCTTCTCTTCCTTTCTTAGATGCAGATACTCGACAAGTTCCCAATTGAGGGAGGGCAGAAAGACCCAAAGAAGAGGATCATTCCATTTCTTCCAGGTAATCGCCTGTGCCAGAGCTCCAGTTATCTGAACAGGCCTTTGTATTAATAATGCATGGCTGGCACTAGCGCAGCGTCAATATGAGCAGGTTACTGATGCCTGCCTGTGCTGCATGTGTGTGTCTGTGTGTGTATGTATGTATAAATGTGTGTCTGTGTGTGTTACAGTGTTACTGCTGACAAGGTGCTATCGGTGACTTTCAAATCTAAGCTGTGTTTGCATGCTTGTACATTTGTGTGATTTTTATTTTAAGACATTTACAATCAATTTGAATTTTGCTCGTCTCCTTCCGAGGTTATTGTAAGGCATGCATTGATCATTTGATTACATGGATGTACAATATGTGTGTGCGTGTTCTGATATTGAACAGAGTCATGCAGCATGCGCTTATCTCTCTTGCTGTAAGTCGTTGCCTGACATTCAGACTCATGGCGACCTACAGCACGGTGTGGCAGTGATCGATGGGGGTGTTTGTGGCAGTTCAGTGTCCGGGGCAGCAGGACTGACAGGGATTCTACTAATCACGCTGATGTCTTGTGTGTGTGTTTGTCTGTGTCCGCACCTGTATGTTTGTCATGTAGATTTGTGAAGATTAATTTGTGCTCAGGGAATGAAATGCTCCTGTCTCTTTAGTGCAGTTTATCTTACTAAATGCTCTGTTTAAGCCCTGTGGCAAACACATGGTTCCAGCATCTACTGTGCACTCCATCTCCCCTCCAGCCCTTCTCCTCCTCTTCCTCCTCCTCAATGTGTTTTTCTCTCTTGCTTACACACACATAGACTCACAAACAAAACCAATTTGGAAACCAACCAAACATCCACCTACCTCTTATTTATGAAACAAGTGGCCCCAGATACAAATATTATTGATTGTTTGAGTTTGTTTGAGGTCGTTTGTTACAAAATGGGCTCCTCTGCCCTCAATGTGTGACACTTATGGCATCCAATAAACTGCAGGGCAGTAATTTGAAGAAAGATTAGCTTATAACAAAAAAGTTGCTTTACACATGTTAACAAACACAAAACAGCATAATTTTTTCTTATTTTAAATTGGGGTGGGCTACCGAACCTTGTTACTTTTGTGGATACTTAACTGAAATGTGTGTAGCAGCAGGTTCAGAGTCTTGTTTACATAATTTCTGATTAGAAAGTTGAAGAAAATAAAGTTTCTTGTTTTTACATTTATTTCAATATTCTACCTTGAGAGAAAAAGAAGGTATTTCTAAAAAAAAACTTTTTTTAGTGTTGGTAACAAAACTTAGGTATTAATAAAGCTCAAGCAATAATGTAGTAAAATAATTTTATTTTACTTTTAATGGCAGAAAGCTATTCGAAAATAAATTAACCTTTTTTAAGTAACAATGCTTAAAAAATACTTGAAAAAAGAATGAATAATTCCTGTTTTCCCTGTCGTCCATGATTGTATTTATCTTTTTATTTGGACTGTTGGTTGAAGACAACAAGGAGTTTTAATGAGACATCATGGTCATCACTGCTGTCTGACATTTTATGGACTAAAGGATTGATCACTGTAATTATTGATTAATTTGACAGTTTTGTCAGGTCATTAACCAATAACATTAATAACATTAACAGTCAGATAATCACATTTCATATAAGGCAGACTTGTACTCGTCTGAAAGCCCCGGACTATTTTCTGGCATTGATTTAAATCATTAACTAGGTGAACATGTAAAATTTCATCATTGCATTGCGTAAGTACAGGCCCTTTAATTGGTATCTCCAAATGATCCGCTTATGAGAGAAACTTTCATCATTCTTCACTTGGGAAACATCATATAGAGCATGTATTTTGATTGTCAGGTCGGGGTCTTTGTTGGTGTTCCACCATGAATGAGCTGAGGGGGGGTTTATTATGCATGACCCATGTGTATAAATCCTATTTGTTATTTGAAAAGTCACGTTACAGGCAGAGGTCACTGAATCCGTTGGGGGACAGCTGGGGTCTTAAGTGTGGGGCTGAAATTGCTTCAAAGGATCACCACCCAGCATTACTGACATCTCCTGGACATTCAGAGTATTACATGAAGTGGTCAGCACCACAAAGCCAGCTTTAAGTTGTTACATTTTGAGAGGACTGTGTGCATTTGTCTGTTGTTTATGTCTCATCTCTTCTCTTTCCTTTCCACCTGACTCCACTCTTTTTCTCTGTTTTCCTTCACTTTTTTCCTGCTTCCTCATTTTGATATTTTTTGCTCCCTTTCTCCACTCTCTCCCCTCCAGGCAAAATCCTGTTCCGGAGGAGTCATGTGCGAGATGTGGCCATGAAGCGGCTGCGATTCATTGACGACTACTGCAGGGTAAAGACGCTTTACTGTCAACTTCCTTCAGTTCCCCAGCTGACTCTGGGGAGTGTCCAACAGCCTGTGAGGGTCAAAGGTCATGACCTATACTGTCCTTTCACATGCTATATACATGGGACGTGAGACATGATTTTACAGAAAGTCCTTTGAGTGAAGAGCTGTGTATCTGAGCTATTCTGAGACATCTGAAAAGTCTGTAATGTGCTCTGAAGTTCCTGAGACTAAGAAGGACTCCGCTTGTTGGGGAAATGTTATGATCTTTTGCTGCTACAGTTGAAGGGTTGTTTATTTTCATGTGTGCCACAGTCAGAGAAGCAAGGCGACCTAGTTGTGCAACAAACTTCTCAGTCACTGAACTGCATGAAACAGACTTTGAGCTCCTCCTTTTTCCTTCTCACCAGTGGCCTTATCCCTTCATTTGAGACACTGAGGTGAAAATGTTTTCTACAAAAATTAGTGTCAATATCCCAAAAGAAAAAAAAAACAAACAAACTTGAAAGTCTTTGGTCGTTCTCTAAATCAAGAAAGACTGGCCTTATCACTTCCTGTTCTCTCTCTGTTATTAGTTTTTTTTTTATTCATCCAGGATTCAGATCCTTTCCTCCGTCATTCCCTTCCCACTTCCTTCCTTCCTTCCTTCCTCTTGGCACAAAGCTACAGAGAGGTTGCATTGGATCAAGTTTGCTGGCCTGCACTAGAAAAGGCTAACCACAGTTGGGATCAAAAGAAGTTTAAAAAACAAAACGCAATTACAGCGTCTGAAATTAACCCGATTCTTTGCTCAGCACCGTCAAAGGCCTCCTTAAACCCAAATAACCTGAAGCGCTCTGTTGTTTACAGTTGCTGTAGTGAGCCTGTTTCTTTGCCCAGCGCTGAAGTGTGCCGCACTGTTTACGTCCTACATCCTGTTTATGAGGCAAACAACAGAGAGGCAGAGTAATTTCCCAGTGTTCTCAAAGGATCTGCTCTCCAGAGATTATGGGATGTCCAGCCAGTTGTGGGTGCACAGAGAGATATGGCCTCTTCAATTACAACCACAAGGCTCTTTCAATCATAAAGGATCCAATGAATGAAATATGAAGGGAGCCCAAACTGTGTGGATTTAAATGAAAGCCTACACTGGACAGATGTCATTGCATATCTTTGCCCAGTCCGGCCTCCTGGCATTGTACATGAGCTATACCTCTTGTAGGAACTGGACAGATTATTAAATATAAATGATTAGATAGATATATGATCCTCTGTTTGACTGTAGTGCGGCTTTATGAATGAACATAAAAGGAGAGAACAGTGGGAAAGGATGGTACGTTTCCCTTTGATGACACAGAGCAATGTAGATTTTTTCAAAATAAGCTCAAATTTGCAAGCACCTCTTTCTCCTCAAGAGATGCTGATAGGTCCGGTCTTATTCTGACCGTACACAAATGTGTCTGATTGGAGCTTTTAAAGACTAACCTCTAAAACCTTGACTATTTTTGGTTGTAGGCTTTAGTCTCTTAAATTCCCCTGCTCTCTCTCTCTGTCTTTCTCCTCAGGCGCTGGTGCGACTCCCCCCTCAGATTTCTCAGAGTGAGGAGGTGCTGCGCTTCTTTGAGACAAAAGCTGAGGACATTAACCCTCCAGTGGAGTAAGTATCACATTCTGTACTGTGCATGTGCATGCACAAAGAAATGCCAAACACATGTTCACATACTGTATGCATAGACCAATACATTTGTGTATTAGTCTATGTAACCCACTGTCAGTGCTGTGGAGGTATAGTTGAACTGACTGTGAGGTCAATACATAACCCAGCGCTCCCACAACACAGTCTCTGTCATCAACATGGCAGGATTTGGATGAGAACTAGTCACATCCTTAGTGCAGATAGCATGCCGGCAGTGGCTTTCTCTTTTTGAGCATCTGATTGATCAATAACGGCTACAGGATTGGTGTTACATCGCTGTCTGTTGGTTTGGCATGCACATGACAGCGCTTAAACTGTGTTTTTGCATTTTCATTAAACAAAGACTTACTGAAACATTTTGTAGGTTTTACTGTCTGTCAGGTCATCTTATGATCATCTTACAGCATTATCAGCCCATCATGGTGGACTGCAGATGAGAAGACTCTCTTTGTCAATGTAATACTGGGCTAAATTTGGTTGCGTAGTTAAAGCTATTTTAGATGTTGACAGACAACCATAGTTTCAACTGCATGACTGTATATCCTGTATATGTAGCAGATTAAACAATCACATTGAACAATATCAGCAAAACATCTGATTCTTTACATAAATTATTGCATAATTGCACAATTTTACAAGTGAAAGGCCACCACAGTAATACTGGCTTGTTTCCATTTGCTTTCCACCTGGATTAGTGCATACAGACACAGTTGAATGCACATACAGACGCACAGATATGCATGCAGTATGTAAACATGCTTACTGAAATTACATGCACAACACGCAAACAGGATATTTGTCACTTTGTCGTTTTATCATTTAAGTCACAGTAGCTCAGATGTTAAAAGCAGCACACATGACGCACCTGTGTAACATTTCATGAGTTCCAGCATCTTTTGAATGTCATTTTATCATGTTGCCTCAGAAATACAGCATGATCTTACTGTGGCTAAGCTCATTACCTCTCTGTCTCTTACTACTTTCTAGTCTTTTCCCAAATCTCCCAGTTCGTTAAAACCTCCTACCAGGCCAGGCAGCAGGGAAGGGGGGGGGTGCAGAGAGTTGATGGATGTGAGAGTAGGAGGAGAAGAATGACTTGTTTCATAGCAGGAGGTTGCCCCTTTGGGTAGTTTTTAATTAGAGAACACACTCTCCTCTCCAAACCTCAAATGCCAGTATGGCAGTATTCATTTCTAATGTGTTCCTGTATGCACTGAGAGATATGCACCCAAGGCACTGCAACCAAGTGCTCTTGCAAGACCCAGGCTATGTCTTTTTTTGTGTTTTAATTACTTTTCTCAGTATTATATTCTCCTCTCCTCTCCTCTCCTCTCCTCTCCTCTCCTCTCCTCTCCTCTCTAGCCATGTCCTGTCCTCTGCTTTAAATCTGTAGTTCAGAGTTTTGTCCTCACCTTTTTCTCTTGAATGAGAAGAAAGAGGTGAAGCAGGATTTAGTGACCTCTGCCTGCCAGGGTTTTTTAAGCGCACTGTAATAACTCATCTCCCCACATCTTCCTTCCTTCTGTAATTCTTTGCATCTGACTTGATTACGTAAATTCAAATATGTTTAACTGACGCCATGGCACAAGGTTACCAATGCCAAAACACCAACGTAATCATTCTTTGAACAACAGCTTTCATCGCCATGCTATTCATACAGCTCTCCATCTTGCCTGCAATCTCATCCCCTTTTTACTCTCTGTCTTTTCAGCCTCACATTTAACTTAAGCTATTCATCTCTTTCAATCCTCTCTTTCTTTCTTTCTTTCTTTCTTTCTTTCTTTTTTTCTTTCTTTCTTTCTTTCTTTCTCTCTATAGGCATCATTCTCTCTTTTCTGTCCTTTATCTATCCCCATCTTTTATGCAAGTGTATTTTGAGGCATGTAGAAATGGCATCAACCTTGTCTGGAGCTGTGGAAGATAAATCCATACATGTGTGTACACACCACACACAACCTGTTTACCATCTGTGATACACAAAGTGGTGCACAGACTAATTTTCGATTTTCAATTTTTGTCCACTCACATTAAAGACATGTTTACTCTGATGCTGCACACATATAGAAGTTTACTATGCTCACAATGACAATCAAAGAAGTTCACCTCATGGCCTACAGGGTTCCTGATGGTGAAGAGAGCTATTGACAAACTGCTCTGAAGGAAGCATGTAGATGTGGGAAATAGAGAGGTCCAAGAACAGGCCCCTTAGGAACTCCACATGTCAGAGGAGCACTATCAGATATTTGGCAGCAAGCAGCACAAAGAATGCTTCACTATTAAGACTGTGTTTTCTACTCAATACTGTCATACTAAAACAGGGGTATGCTCTATTTAAGTTAACAATCTGAAACATTCAAAGATTCAGAGACTTTTTCTTTTGTACTTCGTAACATCATGGTCCCGCTTCATATTTGTAAGAGTTCAACTCCTTCCAGCACTTCAATCAGATTTACTACTTTAAAAATTAGTTGTATTAGGTCAAATGTAAAATAGTCACAGCTGTGGCAGTAAGAAAAGGGATATGAGTTTTCAAAGTAGCATGAGACATATTACAGAACTCCAAAGAGACCAAATAAGCTGTGCCTAAATTGGAAAATACATCAATTAAAAGATAACACATTAAAAGTATCCGGAGGAACAGTCTGAAAAATAATGAGATATGCCAAAGACTGACAGTTACAAGCTAAAGCTGAATAAGAAGGATATGACGGATACTGCATTAGAGCAAAAACATCTTCAGACTACAGTTAATGGAACTGCATTAAGACGTGGCCAAGAGACACGTCACATTCGAAGCTTAACTGCTCATAGTTTGTGGTAGGATTTAAAGAAGGAGAATTACACAAAATACACAACCTATTATTTTCTCTGTTTTTAATATTATAGACAATAGAAATATTTGACATGTTAAGAGAAGCAGGAGAAGAGGGACAAAAAACATGGAGGATGACCAAATAGGTACAGTAAGGAACGTGCCGAATGTCTGAAGGTTTACCATCTCAACACTCAGCATCCTCATATAGCCTGAATGGAACGATCCGCTGTTTCATTATCACATTTTCACTTCACTGCAACGATCCCACTGTGAGATTGTCTATGGAATCTGGATTCTTAAAAAGAACTGTTGAATAGGCAACTGTATGGGGTCACACAAACAATTCATAATTTTACTTGTCCTTCTGAGTCATTGTAGTTAGCTTATATGTAGTTCATTTTCATGAACAGTTACAGGTAAAGAACAAGCTGAGATTGAAGCTTTTGTGTGTCCCTGCAGGCTTTTACTCTGTCTTAGTGAAAGAAGACTCTCTGCCTGTGCGCTGTTCAAAAAAAAAGAGGGAAAGAATGCTCAGTTAATGATTAGTAAGACGTCATGAACCAGAGGACTTGAATTGTGTCAGGGCTAAATTAGATGGGTTCCTTCCAATCCCTACTCATAACACATCTGCTAGATGAAAATGAATCATCAGGGAATGTGTTCAGGAATGAGATTGGCTGTTGATTTAAAGTCGTGATTTGAGAGTGTGTGCTAGTAGTGTGTGGGTTTGTAATGTTTGTGTGCAAATACACACATGTCCTGAGCGCTGTAGAAGGATGGTCTGCTGAAGAATAATGTTAATCCATCATTGCTCGTGTGTCTAGCACATACGTTACAGCCTGGTGATCTTGCTTGCCTATGTACTCCTTGTTTCTCGAGGTGTGTGACTTTATGCAAAACTTTGTGTGTTGTAGGAAACCCTGAATTGTGTTTTTCTAATTTGTTTAGAGTTATTCAATATTGATTGACTGCTGGAATAATCCTTATTAGGTTTGGATTTTCATGGCATTTTATAATCCATTTTACCATTATCAGAGTTCAGAAACCTCAATAATTTAATGTCTAATCCACATCTGAATTTTAAAATAACTCAAAATCAAAGATTACAATATATATATTTTATATATACATAAAAATACTAAAACAGCCCGCTTACATTTGCACGCCATAGTTCTTTCTAGCTACCTGATGCATATGAAGTCATTATTGATTTAAAATATGAAACTTGAACTGGGCGATGCTCACTCCTGACACTGACGTGACACAGTGTGACCGCTACATGATCGTACAGCTGCTATAACATGTTTATTACCCAATAAAAGCAATGGTCAGCATTGGCTAAAAACCAGATGCCTGCTAACCTGCATAATGTGCACATTTCTAAAAAAGAAAAAGCTTGTTCCTATCTGTTTGTTAGGGTAACTGGAGCAAAAGTAAATGAAAAATCACAATCCCATCAATAGTCTGTGTGCCTAAACATATACTCAACATCTAAAAACAGTTATAAAGACCTTTGGTAGCATGTTTTATTCAAGTGCTTAATGCTCTGCTTCCCTTTGCACACTGCAGAAGTGTTTAGTGTCCAGAAGTTCTCATAGTCTCTGAATATTCTGAAAAATTAAGTGTGTATTTTTTACCTTCTATTTTTTCCTCTTTCCCTGCATAATGGGGCACAGTTTTGATGAATTGACATAATTTGCAAGGAAGTGCCAATTAGGAAGCAGATGAATTATATCAAATTCTCATTCACCTGGAACGAACAAGAGAGTTGTGCTGTCTACTGTGCCTGTTTTCACAACTCCATGTGAAAGTAATGAACTTATGGTGACTTGATTAGGTTTTCCTGAGATGTGAACATGTAACAGAATATGAAAACCTTTAATTTTCCTTGTTTAAACCAATTAAACTGCTTAGATGAAACCAGAAAAAGCGGTTGCCTTCATACTTAAAACACAGCTCTTCTGAGGGTCTCAAATAATGTCTCGACATTGTAGACCACAGTATCCTAATTAATAGATTTCGGCTCTTGGAGTTCTTCTACCTGCCTCTCTGGTAAGAGTTTCTTGGGCTAAATCCAAACTACTGAGCTTTCTTCTAGCAAAGAACTCTTGCTAAATTTGCTCCTGGCATAAATGTATCACTGCTCTGGCTGCTCAGAGCCCTTCAAACAGACTTATTGAGACAATGCTGACCCCTTGTTGCTTTGCTGTCACACGCCCAACCTGTGTTTTCCAGCATTATGACCGTTTTATGTGTACTTTCAGTAACAGGTTATTGTCTGTGCAAGCAAAGACTTGTCTGTTCAAATCACTGCTGTCTTGCAGGAACAGTGAGAATCTTTTCTTGCAATTTCCTTATTACTCTGTCCCAAAACTGTAGTTGAATATTAGCCCTTCAAATGCACAGTGTGGACTAGTTGTTTTGGTGGTTGACCAGTTGATTAGTTCACTGCTCTGTGAAACCCCTAATTTAATCAATGGTTGTGTTTGCAGATTTGTGTGTAATGTTTGGGTTGAGTTTTGGCCTCAGTTTTGTTTTGTGAAATAGGTGTCACTATCAGTCAGGCACTACTAACCCAAATGTTAGGTTTTTTGATTTATTCCTATTTTTTCTAGCTGAATAATTCACTCTTTTATTTGGTCCCATCCTGATTATTATACTTCTATGTTCACCATTTTCTAGCAAAACACCTCTGAGCTGCTAACGCCTGGGCCAGAATGCTGCTACAAAGCTTCTGATCATGTCAGCAAGGGCTTTATGAGACACCACTCTTCTCTTTACTGGCCCCCCATCAAATTCAGAATTTGATTCAAGGTTCTTGGGATGACGTACAGAGCTCTGAATGGTCAGGCACCTGTCTATGTCAGAGATTTACAGCAGCTCTTAGTCCCCAGCAGGTCCCTAAGGTCCTCTGATCAGGGTTTGTTGGTTGTTACTCACTCCAGGCATAAAGCTAAAGGAGATTGTGCTTTTCAGAATGTGGCTCCTAAACCTGGAAATCTTTGAAGTCTAGAGCTCTGTTTCCTTGGACCAAGGATCTTTAGAAACTGTGGACACCAAAGTAGGTCAAGAACTTGTCCATCAAGACAATCTGTTTAGACTTGCTTTGGCAAAGTATTTAATTAATTATTAATTAATTAAAATTTTTAAGTCAGTACAAAATGTCTGTTGCCTTCTTTGAATTGTGATGTTCTGCTCTTGAACGCTGCTTTATACATCAGGCATCTGCCTGTCAACTGCCTCTCTCAATTTTTCTCCCTCCTCTTTCCCATTTGGAATCATCATCTTCTTCCCATTGTTCAGGAATTTAAAACACACCTTCCTTTCTTCCCCTTTTTTTTAGTCTCCCACTTTCCTCTCTCTTCTCCCATTCATCTGTCCACTCCACTTTGTCTGCTGCGAGCAGGAGACAGGCGACAGACTCACTCAACCTTAATGGATAAGCTGCACCGTTCCCATTGCTATTAGGATCAATAGCACTCACTGGAGAGCAGCACCGGCATCAGTGGGGTTAAACACTTTAAGCGTGTCAGAGTGGTGAAGAGTGGCCAGCCGAGCGTGTGGCCTGTGGGAGGTCTTTTGTGTGTGTTCATGTATGTGCTCTCATCTGTGAGCATATATCGATCCCAAATGGCGCAGTCCTACACTTCAAACAATTAAATTTCAAATTGTTTGGGTTCGTGCCCAGAGAGATACAAGAGGTGGGAGAAGAGTTCGGAGCTTTTCTTCAGGGATTAAATTGGCCTTGCTTGTTGTATGCAGTGTGTTTGTTGTTGTCAGGTTACTCAGCTCGCCTCCCGTCTGTCTGTCTGTGTTCTACAAACTCGGCTGTATTTTTTTTTCTCTCGCCACCATCTTACATGGATGCACTTACTCACCCACCCACCCATGGGATGCGGTGTCTGACTCACTTGTGCTCTCTTCCTCACACACTTACTCACAGGGTGTTGTCAAGGAGGGGTTTAGCCTGCTACAGTAATAGCTTAGGGAAGGCCAGACTGTACATGAGTGTGATGAATAGAGCTGTAGCTACCAGGGTGATGAAATGTGTACACTGCTTCACTTCCTGGAAAAAGAGGAGGGAGATGAAGAGGATGAGGGGATCCCTTGGGAGGTGAGGAGGTCAGGAGCAGGGGAGTGCAAGGCCAATGGTGCATCGACCAACCTCCATATATTATTGACATGCTACAAAAGACTTAAAATGATCAATATATTAGGCCATGTATTGGCATAGAGGTTAAAGCAAGGTATTAATTCGGACCTCAGCACCATTTTTATGACTAAATCAAACTGTGATGGCTTATTTTTTTACTCCCTCACATGAAATCTTCCTAAAGGAGTCATGCTTTGACAATAGCCTGCACCTCTCCTTCTCCACTATGTAAGATTGAATTTTCTGACAGTGATCTTATTAGGCAAAGGAGCCACGTGCTCTGCTGTTCAGCTCAGGAATCAATCCCATCAATCAAGACTAAGAAAGCACAGAGAGCCTGAGCAGATCCCACCACCCTGCAGTTTCTCCTCCGCCTGTGTTTGAGAGACACCGACCCCTGTCTGTGGAGCTGAGTACTGCAGCTCAGTGGGAAGTGAGACTCCATGCTGATGTCACTCTTGTGCAATCACTGGCCTTTTTTTTGAAGCTGAATGCCCTTGATGTTTAATGTATTTTGAATGGACCTTCAGCTGGATCTGCGGTGTTCTTGTTTTGCTTTTTGATGCGTTGAAATGTCCTGCAGAATAAAAGCTGCAGTGTTTCTCTCCTGTGGTGCAAAAGCCTGATATCAAAAGACAGACTTTATCTTAACAGCTTTTTGACATTTTGTGTGTCAAAACAGATTTACAGTTGTAGACATTTTTGACACTTTCACACTCAAATGGACAACTCAGTGTACGTCAGAACTGCATCTTTTTGTTGCTGTAAACTCTCAGGCTGTGGTTTCTAACACGTGGGTCTGGTGCCATACACTAGTCACACAAGGACTCTATGGGGTAAAAAGATGATTATAGGTCTATCACTTAAGAAAAAGTCCAGATTATCTGAGTTTTTTAAGGACATTTTTTAGTCTTAGTTTATTTGGAACTAACATGTAGTTTAAATTGTTCATGCCTCTTCCAAAACATGTCACAGTTCTGTCGCTGCAGCTCAGTGAGTGTATTTAGTGGCATTGTTCCAACAAATGCATCTTAATAAACTCAAAAACAACTCACATGACTGATCAAGTATTTCCACTCTGAGAGAGTAAGAAAAAGAAAGAAGAAAAACCGGGGTCTGCAAATTAAAATGTCTTCTCACACGGAATAGATGTGAACCTTCGCACATTACCTTTGTGTTTTGAATAATGGTTTACCAACTGGAGATGTGGCATATTGCATAAGCTTATAGGATCAGAACATACAGTTATTGCATTTTTTTCTAGTTTTTTTTTAAATTTAGTCATAATTCTTTATACCTTCAGATGGAAACCCACCATCTACTCAACACACAGTGATTCTAATGAGACTGTATTACTCTTAACATTTTTTAAATATAAAGCTTAATTTTGTCTTGTACAACTAATTGATAGTAATGAAAGTATTGATAGTCATTATAGTTCTTAAAACCACTGAATATTTACCCCCATCACTTTCATTAGTCTCATGTAAGGAAGGGATCTTTTCACAGCCAATATGGACGAAAGGGGAATTTTAGAAAACCAATAACCCTTACATATGTACAAATGGACATGTGACTGTTGTTTAAAGATAGACTTTACAAAATGCAAATTTATCCTTTAAAGGGTCACAAACCGGAAAAAATTGGATCCCACTGCACTAGCGCAAGAATTACTATCAAACTACAGCAAAGTAACAATCACAGCTTTCCATCAAGCTACGCAATCTGTTTTTCTGCCCTACAGTAGCTATCCACATGATGGCGTACTTCACAATACAACCAGCTACAAATGGAGTTCTCTGCACCTCTGACTGCTGTATCCAGGTCAGCCACCAGGTCAATGTCTTGTCCACTTGCAGACCTCCTCAGAGCTACCCTTCCTCTATTAATGTATCCACTGTCTGACCAACCTCTCAAGAAATTCTCCAAGCCTTTTTCTGTCTCTCTTTCTGAATTTATGTCCATTTTGGCTCCCTGCTCTTCCTGTGTGAGATCTATTTCCACTGAATTTCCACTGAATCTAGACTTCCCAAAGCTTCCTAGACACCCTACAACATTCTTCTTACTGTACTGTGAGTGAAAAGTGTTTCATTTTCTTTCTTAGCATTTTTTCCCCCATTCTCTTTTTTTTTTCAAGTCAATTTGCATAGGATATGGGCTGTATTTTGTTTTATCCACCAAGACACCTGATATGGCAATCATTTAGCTATTGGCGTAAATGGCATTATCTCTCCTTTGTTGACTATAAAGTTGACAAGTTTCTCTATTAATATGCGAATGCTGCATTTCAGCCATGATGAAAATATTGACCACAGCCCCCCAAAGGCTACTGAAGTGTGAGACGCTAGTGATATTATCACCACGTGTTATCATTCATCATGCCCCCTCACAGCCCTCTTCATGAATAACAATAGGGTTTGACCTTGGCTTGTGCCTTGAGGAGAGAGATGCTGCCAGATTATCAGATTATGAGAGATAAGTCATGACTTTGTGTGATTGGTCAGCTTTTGTGCTCACAACAGGGCATTGCCTAAGTAGCAGAGTTGATGGGGTGATTTGGTGTTTTTGGGCTAATGAGGAATAAGTGGGTGATAATGTGCTTGTGTTACTGAGTGTGGGTGGAGTATGGGGGAATAAGTAATTTCCGCTCTCTCAGCGATATTGACAGGGACCTTATACTCAAAAGGAAACTAGGAAAATTAAAATTAGGAAATTCGCTTTAAAAATATTGTACCTTCAGTGTTTTTGGCAGACATTTAATTTTTACTCTACATTACTTTCATGTGGCACTATTGCATTACATTGTGTTTTACATTGCATGTATTGCATTGTTTGTACTCCACACTGTGTTAAAATGGCCTTTATTAACTCAAAATATTAAAATAATTACACATTAAGATCCGATTATACCAGTGTTCCTACAAAGCACCACTTATCCATGAAACATAAATGTTATAAACTGTTAATATCCTTGCAGATTGTTTGAAATCAGTTCTTAACCAGGTAACTGAACTGCAATGGCAAAAAGCTCTGTCATGTACACAGGTCCACTTTTGCAGGCCCCCAATGCAATACAAAAAAATTGTATTCGTTTACTTGCTTGAAAAATTTCTTAGCTGCCTGTTATTTTATATGTGCACAACTTCCATGTGTCTGTGTGTACAAGAAGTGTTTCAGCTCTTTTGTGTACAGCAGAATGTTGAAGTTGATCGATTTGTTGAACTCCATCTGGAGTGTTAATGCCCACAGTGGGCTTTAGTCTTGTCATAGCTGAGAGGGCTAAAAGACAGGGCCTGGCTGAGGGTAATTTGGGGCCCTGGAGGGGCTTAAATTAGGTAGGACTAAAGAGGGGGGTTGGGGCTGAAGACTGGATTTGGAGACACTTTTGTGATGAAATAGGGTGTAGAGTTCAGGGATGAGAGAGAGAGGCTAAGACAATAATCTTGGGAAGTGTTTATTTACTGGTCCTGAAGGCTAGCATAGCAGGGGGCCATTGAGAGTCATTAACTTGCTGTCATTATGCTAATACTTGTAAACACATTGATTAGCCCTTTATCTGCCAACCCACTCATATACTCCTAATGAGTAAATCCATTTCCTTCATAGACCTGTTGTTATTTTTGTTTTTGCAATTTTAAGCTAATTACAGTTTAAATAAATAATGTAGTCAGAGGTTGTTATTGTCTGCAGATAAATTCAAGAGTAATAATTCTAATTGACATGCAAGAAGTATGATAGGTTAAGCATCAAGGGCCAACTGAAACCTTACAGGAAAGAAGGATTGAACAGGAATATATGTTATTACTTTGATTATAATTGATGCTTTTTTGGATTCCTCTTTTTCCCACAAAATTCTGTGTGAATTCATATTTTCCAACCTTTCCAAGCAAATCTTAGAAATTTACCATGCAAGAGGAATGTAATCATACAATGAAATTAAATGGCAAGGTCAAGATCTTTTTCTTTTGTCTGTCTTTAGAAATTGAATTATTATATCCACTTTTCAATCAAAGCATTGAATTGTATGAACAGGCACTCTAAATATCTTGACTAACACTTGTGGAGTCAGCTGACCACTGAGTTGACCTGCCTGACCCCTTCGCTACATGGCCCTGCCTCACGATGCTCATTCACATCTGTTCTGATTTAGTGATCAATGTCAAGGCTCCGAGCTCTGGAACTGATAAGACCTGCATGCGAGTGCTCCTGCTTCACAGAGCTGAAGTCAGTGTATACACTGTGACGAAATGTCAGTACGTGATGAAAAGTGTGACAAAATATGTGTGTGCGTGTGTGTGTGTGTGTATGTGTTCTTATGTGTGCAACAGGCCCATCTGCAATAGGCTCAAACCTTTTCTTTACTCTGTTGGACAGACACACACTAACAGTTACAGTAGATTGCATTAGTGCATACTTCACTTAAAGCTGGGGTTGGTAATTCTGGAAAGCTGGCAAAATTGGAAAATAGCATCACCTCAGGACTCTGTCTAAACTCCTCCCTCTTTGAGGTCCATTCAAAGCCTGCACATACACAAGCTCTGCCATATTGCAACTGCTTCATAACTCATATGAGTTACAGGTTGTCACAAAGTACCATGGCAGTGGTAATTTTTGCTTTGTTTGCTCTTCTACTCTCCAGTAAACTTGCAAAAACTTATTCCTGGCAGCGGTGACAGCAGCAGCAGCAGCAAAGCGCTCTTAGCGCAAAGCTGGTGCATGGTTGGGTTGAGTATGATCAGGGAAACAACGAAGCTTTTGATAGGATACTTCCAAGTGGACCACAAGGCGGTGATTGGTCGACAATTCCAGACCATTTCAACCAATAAAACAAATAGTGTGTAATAGATAAAATTGCCAACCCCAGCTTTAATCAGTGCTGGTCGCAAAATACTGTGTTATCCATTTTAACTGCATTTGTTGCCATCCACATCTGTACAAGTAATATCTGTCAATGCAAAACTAAATTTAACCTAACTTAATATATGACACACAGGAACGAATTTTTTTTTTTATGAATGTTAGTTTAATCATTGCACAAAAAAGGGCTCATATTAGTTAAACTGATCTTTAGCTAATTTGTATGGTACTCATGTAAGCATGAACTCTCCTTACTTCAACAAAAGCAAATCATTTGACCCTGGATACCTTAAAAACTGAAAATCAGTGAAGTAAGTCCTCTGCTTAAAAAAAATAAACTGTCACCAGGATCAGTGTACTGTTACTCCACTGGCTGCAGAAAATAGCCTTGAGATTCCACCTAGCCACATAAAACACTCTTTTCTGCACCACTGCAGTATTTATTCTTCACATCCCCTTTCACCCCTTGTTTCCTCCTCTCCATACCTTTAGGAGACATAGGAAAAGAGCTGGCAGCCGGAGCTGGTTGCTCAGCCCTCAAGGGAAGACTTTGATTTCAGCCTCGAGGACTCGGGTCACTGGATAGAGCCGGGGACCCTGTGTTTCTTCTCTCCCTCCTCATCCTCCCTGCCTAGCTCTAAGCTTTGCCCTCCCTTGGCCCTCTTTGTGCCCTAATGCTTTGCAGATGGCTCTATAACCATACCCCAAAAATAAAGCCAAAAATAGCCAGCTGCATTCCCACTGGCATTTTGTAATGTAATGTTAATGTTAATGTTACCTGCTTGGCTAACAAGCAAAACATCAGTCTCTCTTTTTTACTATGTAACAGACATAATGTCTCCACCTGTTTTAAACTAGGTGCTAATTAGTTGCTTTTGTAATTAGCTGCAAGTAGTTAGTGTAGCTGATGTGCTTATGTGTTGACTAATATTTGCCTCCTGAGCTGTTTTAGTGGGCTAATGCTTGGATGTCATGCAGGCATGTTGTTCCAAAGCCCTTTGGGAATGTTTCATGCTAACAACCACCCACACGTGATACAAGCTAACCTCTGCTTTGACCCACTCTCCATGACAACAGTAAAAGCACATGCTATTGATCCAAACAGCAGTCAGGATTAACAAAGGGCTTTAACAGCTGTATTTTCTGTGATTGCGTCTGATCATATATCAAGGAACAATTAACCTCAGAGAATCAATGTAGCACAGCATTGGTTTAGGTCTTTATCTGAAAGGTAAATGATTTGTATAGACATCAGCAGTTGGAAAAAAAATAAATAAAGGAGCTGCTTCCACCCTTGCCTCTCTCTTGATTTGAACTTGTTTATAGAACTTCAAGGTTGTGTTTGCCTTTCAAACCATGCACAGCATGAATAGCATTACAGGCTCCCGGGGAGTTTGCTACAGCAAAGTACTTTTCATGCTGCTGCTGTTTTCCACCAAACAAAACTCACTGATTGGCCCCTGTTCTCACCTCCTTGAGAAGTTACAACCAGCAATTTCCAGGTCCTACACTTGCACCTACTGTCGCACTCATAGATCATTTACTGCTGGCTAGTTTAGTTAACCTAGTAGACATCCAACATGTATTTAAATCTACATCTGCAGTTTGACTGATGTAGATGAGCTTTCTGTTTACACATTGGGTCCCTTGTACTTTTATTAACTGCTGTATATAAACATCTTATATTTCTGTTCCACTTAAAAAATAAATCTCAGTAAATAGTTGATAGAATGAAAACAAATAGAATGTTTTTTTTTAATCATTTTTTGTCCTCCTGTCTATTCCTTGGTATAGCAGGGGCAGGTAACTGGTTATATATAAAGATAAATAGTGCAAGGTCCGAATCCCTGCTACCCTGTTGAGTCCTACACCTGTGGATCAGAAGTGCAAAGTAGTATTTAGTATTATTTACTAAGGTAAAGCTTTCAGTTTGCTAAGATGCTGTTATCACATGTAACAGAGACTGGCACAGCTGTTTTCTCAGATATGAGACCAGGGATGTGTTTGGCTGAGAGAGTGTTTAGTAATCACCATATGAGCTGATCTAATTTCACCTTCATCCAGCCCTTTTGCACATTGTGCTGCTGCACATGCATGAAAAAAAGAGAATGTTTGTAGAGAGATGCCCACACAGTCTGTTCACCTACCACCTTGTGCTTGGCATTTCCCATTGTTTAAATTTCTAACTGAGTTGCAAAATATTACCTTGAGGGTGCAATGAATGGTTTTGTACTGCAGAAGAACTGGGACTGTAAAATAACAAGTTTTAAGGGAGTCCTTGACATTGATGGCTATGCACTGCTGCAAAATGTGTTATACATATTGCAATCACGAACACACAGAGTACATTTAACACTTAAAGTGTGCAATTTTTTGGGCTACTTACCTATATTTACAGGAGGGTGGATTTTTTGAGCATAATGATCAAATTCAAGGATTGATTAGGTTAAAATTAGTTTCTTAATTTCATTTCATATAAATAGATTTAAATAAAAGGTTAGCATGTGTGACAGTGGCCATACTCTGCTACACACAGTTGAAGCCTTTGATTATAATGTATAGCAACCATTTCAGTCCTAATCTGAGCCTGAGTTCCTTTACATTAATACAATCTAGCTCAGCCTCCTACTCATTTCCCTTTTTTGTATTTAGCATTTATATTATTGCTCTGTTTTTTTTTAAATGCAAATTTTGTAATACCTGATATGAATCAGTTTGTATTATTATTTTATCCTATTTTGGTGTTTTGAGCACTATTGTGATTGTGTAATATATGTTATATCAAAGAAAAATATTTGATAGTAAAAACCTAGGAATAAGACTGAAGGTAGTAGCTAATTTTAGATTTTAGCTTACCTCATTTTTGACAATCTGTTTTTAGCTTTTAAACAACTGAGAATGAGTAGGAGAAGTGACTGAGCAAATGGAAATCTGAACATGGTATTTAACATTCCATGGAAATGTAAAACATTCCGTTGTGCCAGAGCAGAAGATATCAGCATCTTTAATGCCACTGCTGCAAGTCTAGTGTGTAAAGGAGGCACAGCCGGGCAAATATCCTGCCAACTCTGAGGCTCGGCCTCTCCACAGCATACTTTCCACAGACACTTTCCAGTACAACTTATTGAAAATAGTTGGCCATTGATTTGAATTTCATCCATTCGCTGTGTATTTGAGGTCAGCATAACTCGAGACGAATGGGATGAGGCGAGGGGTCGAGTCCTGAACTCTCTGTGTCCCACTTTGGTGACAATGAAGCATATTCTGGTTGCTAGCACACAGTGGTCTTGGTGGAGAGGTCAGTATAAAGGATTTATTCATCTGCTGGACCAGTCACAAAGAGGCAGATACATCAGATCACAGGGGAATGGATGAAGGGATAGAGAAAGAGAGAGTTGCAGCAAGCATAGTGACAGGAAAGAATCCAGAGCTGTTTTATCTAATTTGAGACATGACTTTTGTTCATGCAGGGGTTCTGGTTCTTCTGTCTTCTTGTAAAGCACTTGTGTATCTCTGCACGCCCAGAGTACATGTCGGTGTCTCTTTATTAGCTTGAGTGTGGTCGCAGCAAGAGCAGAGAGGAGGTTTTCATTAACCTCCTGCAGTGATAGGGCACTACCTTGACTGCAGGCTACGCCATCCTGAGCAGTTTCTGCTCTCCTGGCACTGCAGTATAATTTCTCGGACATGACAAGATGAGAGGTCCTTCATTAATGAAATGGGCTGTTTCACAAGGGCCGGCAAGGTCAATTGTCCCAATCAAGGATGCTCTTGCAGCTGGGTAGGTGATACTAAATCTTTGGGGAGTATCTATGATCATTTAAACCCACTGCCTGCTTGTTGACACATTTTCACTGACTTAACATCCACATCAGTATGCCTGCATACACCTACCTACCTCCCAGACATCGCTCTCTTATCCTGAAATGTGTGGACATTATGGCACTCCTCTTGAAATGACTGTTGTTGTCAGTCAACCACAAACCACTTCACCCTTTGGTCTCTATATCCTATGTCTGCGAGTTGTTATTAGGACCTATATAGTGGTTATTTTTAAACAAAAGAGTACTTTACATGTGAGAGAAGATTCCAGTGGCATGCAGCTCTTCACTACAGCATTGTGTGTCTGTGTCTGATTTTCAACTGCGCTGCAGCAGGTTGACGTGGTTAAATTTGAGGTTAGATGAAGGTTTTAATTAGCTCTTGGGAAAACTGAAAGGATGAATTGATTCTGAGTAGCACAGAAGAGAAAAAAATGAAAAAAAGGAAGGGGAAGGAAGGGAGAAACCGGGAGTGACAGATTGCCAGGTCTGTGTTCCTATAAATAGCATCCTCTGTCTTCACCTGATCTATCCCTTTGGCTGTCTCTTTTAACCCAATTGCCTCGCTGCCAAGCCCAAGAGTCGCTATTGACAAGGGCAGAAGCAAACATACTCAGAACAGCAGACCTCACTCACAAACACACTCACAACCCTGTGTCACCCTCCTCATCTATAGCTTAGCCTTGTGACATAATCCCATTAGAATCCATTAAGCAAGCATCTTAAACTGATCTGCCTTCTTCCAAACGTGGGGAGAGGTCGCTTTCTTTACTGACAGGACAAAGAGGGGAGGGAAGGAGGAAGAGGAGTATAGGAAGAGGATGGTAGTGCCGCTTTGGAGTCACATGACTAATTTGTGTCTGTTGCAGGGAGTACGGGCAGCTGGCCAGAGTCAGCCCTCCCTCTCTCTCCATCCTTCACTCTTTCTCTCTCTCTCTCTCTCTCTCTCTCTCTCTCTCTCTCTCAAACACATGCATTTGTTGGTGTGCTAAAGCTGATTGTATGCGTGTGTTTCGGCGTGAGTGCAGCTGCCAGTTTTTTTGCTGTTTAGGAGAGTCAGACTCCACATGCAGTGGCTGCATGTTTAGCTGTTGAGCAGACAGAGCAGCATCTGCTGTCACTAACCATGTCCCTCTTGTGTTGCTTCTCCCTCAGGGACTATGGCTCCAAGCGCAAATCAGGTAAGCCACCCATTTTATTTAACTGTCCTTCTCTAAAGCTAACTTCACCCCTCTTTTCTTTAAAACTTGTTGCTCTTTAAAAGAACCACTTCAGAAGCAACAGAGGATATATGCTGCATGGGACAGTACTCTAAAACTCTCTCTTGCCTGTTATCCATGTGATGTCAGTGTGTGGTTTGTTTACATGTCCCGCTGCAGGACGCCGACTTACTGTTGACTGTGTTTTGGGGTGGGTTCAAAAAGCTGTCAAGCCCTTTCCTTCTGGCTGCAGCACTGGCTCACAGTCGAGGGTGGGGTTTCTGGATTGCCTTATAGCTTCTAGAAAAGTCACAATAGATTCAATACATTTGCCCCATAAAGAGATAACATTATTCTCCATTATGGCTTTTGGGTCATTTTTTCAATTTTTTTGCCCTGAGATTTTGCTGAAGTTCCATTTAGATTTTTTCATGACACATGTTGAGTATTTTTGATGAACAATGGTCAGTGTGGGAGAAGAAAAAATGATTGTTCTTTAACAGATGCCTTTGAAGGTATGTGTTAGCAAAGAGCGTAAGAGGTAAACAAAAGCTATAACATTCAGATGTTGCTCATGCCTCTCAGTAGACTGCAGAATAAAAAACCCTAACCTCTATCATGCTATCTGACGATGTAAATTTAATAGCCAAATGAGCCCCAAACAACCGGCTGAAGGGGCCGTTTCACACTAAATCAAGTGAAGCAGCGATTTCCGCAGGTGTCCAGGAGTGTTGTCTCTGTACTTTCACATGGCAGGTTTGATTAAGTCTAATCAGTCGATCAACTAGCCCCACCACCGTAATGTTTAGTAGCTTTCCTTCAAAAAGTTGACTTTGCTTCACCAACTACAGCCTAATATATTTAAATGAATGGAAAACTTGTTTTTCACTACATCTGATTTGGTCTGAAAGAGCCCTAAGAATAGTCATCCATTCCTCCAAGATCTTTCCTTCACCAGGAGTTTTAGACTCATTAACCATCTTAGCAAATGTATGGTTCTTAGAGGGTATTAGCAACAGTATAGCTGCTTAACAACAGCATTGGTACATGTGAGTCACTAATATATGCATCTTGGAAGTGTGTTTTGGGTAAGGTAATCTGAGGAAATCTAGGGAAAAATCAGTTATACCTCTTATGAATTATTGAAGAGAAAATGCAGGAAATAGCATGTGGTTAATGGAGGTATGATATTCTTGCTACAGTTGCCCTCAAAGGCTATTTTGTATGAATATGTAAGCAGCTTAACGGTCGTGCGTGTCATTAGAAATATCTTGAGATAGCATTGTGTAATGAGTACATGTATAGCAATGTAAGAGGCAGTTCATACACTGTGGCCACTCTATTCATAAAAGTTTTGAGTAAAGCAGAGGCAACTTCTTTTCAGTAAACAAGTCTTGGAATTAAAGGAGGGGTTTATTTTTGGCCCAGAAGCACAGGAACTGCGTGCCCCTCCAGTGAGGAATTGATTTGTCATTGCCTTGAACAGAGCTCACTACCAATTCAATTACATCCACATTCCTCAAAGTCATTTGATTTCTTGGAAGCTGATTGCTGCTGCAGATAACCCAGCTCATCTTTTTTCCCTCTACATCCCCCCTAGAGTAGTGCATTATGCTTTTGAAACAGGTAGCCTTTATACTCTTCGGGTCAGCAAACTGAAATCTGTTGCCTGCTTGGATGCCACTCCACTGACAAGCAAACCCTGCAGTGACCTAAAGTAACATTTAGTCAGTCACTGGGAAAAGAGGGTGTTTTAAAATGTCTTTTTTTTAAACCTCTGGATGTTTACAAAACACCTGAAATATTTCTGCAAGAAAAAAACTGAAGGATTATCTCCTAATAAATGGGAGGTGTCATGTTCTCTTGAAAAAAGGTGCCCTCTGCACCCGATTTTATGTCGCTAATTTACCTTCTGTTCCTCTGTTCATTCCAAATAAAGGCTCACTGCTTGAAACATTGTGCCAGAGCTCTTCATAAGAAACAGAGATGTTTGGCACATCACTCATAAGCTAGGTAGTTGTTGACTTTGAGGCTGCCACCACCCATTGACTTTATTAATCCAGGATGCTATTAATTATTCAACTGCTTTATCAAGTAATAAAATGAAAAAAGACATTTTTCTTTGTTGAAAAGCAATTGTAAATTCTCAAAAGACAAAATGAAAAAGATCTTGTCATGAGTTAACCAAAAAGGGGTGCAGAACACAGACTAAGTAAGTTCAGCAGAAAGCAATCTTTAGTCCAAGTGGTGGTGCGAACCAAAACTAGAAGCAAAAAGTGCATGAGGAAAATACAAAAACTACAAAATGACAAAAACCAAATATAAAACAACAAACCAGAGAATAACATCAGGACCAGGGGATGACAAAATACAAAGGGGAAACACAGAGACTATGAATGCACTAGAGTTAATGAGACACGGGTGGGGCAAACAACACACCTGAAACACATCAGGGCAGGGCAGGTAATCACATGAGGTGGGAAACCAGACTGCACATGGACAAGAGGCACAAGACAAGGGTTACCAAAAAAAAAAAAAACAAAACAAGACACACAAGGGAACATGGACAGCTAATATTGGATTTGTGGCATTTTTAGGAAGCAAAAACAAGTGGACAGAAAAGTCTTAATGTTTTTATCACATTTTTTCTCCGTCTCAGCTAGCCATCATACTGACATAGACTGGGATGTTGGATACAGACATTAAACGCTGCGTTTAGTATTATTAGCTTGAGTCAGGTCCATTGCATGTAGTAGATGCATACTAACATTGGAAAAGACGCTTTGTGCTGTAATGCTGAAGCATTGCTGTTGTGCTAATTGTGGTGGGCCAGTTTTGCAACAGAATAACTGTACACAATTTTTTGTTTTTTTGCCTTGAAAGAATCTCAGACTTTCAATATTTTCTGCTATTTTTTTTGGCCTGGCTCCTCTTTCGCTCCTCATTATTTTCTTTCTGTTCCTCCTATTGGAATCCATGCCATCAAATCATATATTCTTTACCTAAGTGCTCCATGCTGTAAACATTTTTTTCAGGTGTATTAATTATTCATACAGATATGTGGATTAACTAAGCTTTGATGCTGAGAATTTACTTTGATGGTTTTTGTAATCTGGTTTCTTAAGGATTTGTTTCAGCCCTGGTTGAGTCACTGTATAAGCTGATAAATAATAAAGGCTAATGCTATAATTTTTCTGATCTCAATATATTCCTTTAAAGATGATGTAGCAATTTTTGGGAAAATTTTTGAAGGTGCAGTAAATAAAACTAAAGAAAGTCATTTCACTTAATAAATCAAAAAGAAATGGGACTTTTTTTTAAAAAAAGAATCCTTTTTTTGATGTCTCCCAAGAGAAACCAAACACTGATTCAGCTTGTATCAAGTTAGCAGGGGACATGGATGTCAGGCAGGGGTTTTTTTTCAACATATGGGTTAGGTCCAGGGAGTCTCAGGGGTCACAGCTCTGTGCTCCTCCCCTCCTCTGCAGAGTGCAGATGGAGCTCACTGCTCCTTGTGAGGGCCACATGCAGAGGGAATGGAGGAGGGTGCTGTTTGGGCTGCGGAGGCCACAGGGGTTGAGAATGTCAGACAGGCGCTAGTTTGTTTACGTGGCACAGCAGATACGATTTCAGACTGATGTCAGAATTGCCAGTCGTATTTACTTGGAGGAGGTTTGTGTATTTATGCCTGTTGGTGTTTTTACAAGTGTAGATTTAGGGGACAGGGCAGTTTGTGTGTGTACATATCCGTTAAGCTGTCTGTACTAATTAGGATCTTAGAGTCAGGCTGCTATTTGTACCATCAGGAGCTCCTCTGTCAACAGACACATTTATATGATACTTTACAACCTCCGTTACCTGCCTCCATATGAGATCCCAAAGGAATAAAACCCTTCTCTACTTTAAGTTTACACAGTTAACATCACACTAAGAACTTGATGGCAGCAACAATAATGTCAGGACAAACTTACCGTATCATTGCTGAAGATAAAGTATGTGCAGTGAATATTGATTTTGGCAGAAAAATTAGAATTGTATGTCCCAGTTTTATAGCCATGAGGCATTGTAAATGCAAGATGACAAAGGGATAGGAGTTTATTCCCTGAAGGAGAGATTGTGTTGTATCTGAAGCGTGTCTCTTTCCGATCTGATGGAGGGTGTTTTAAACATCAAGACTAGGTGGGAACCATGTGAAACATGTGGACTGCGTACAGTCAGTGTGCTGTATTGTGGCCAGTCAATGTTAATGTCTATAACTCACTAATGCACTATAATGCACTATAATTCCTGAATATAAAATGTTTATCAACAACTTCCTGTAGTGGTTCTAGTGATATTTGTTCCTTATGTGTGTTGAAGTAGAATACCACATCACAGCAGTTATTCTACTTTTTAGTTAAAAAGTCTTGTTAATACAGTTGCATGAACAGTCGACGAAGAACAGTATTTTCCACTCATATCTCAAGATGTTTTATTTAAAAGAAACCTCATTATGAGTCTAGGTGTATTCTAATTATCTAGAAACGTTTCCCCTGTATTCACATTTGTTTCCATCTGCAGGGTGTCTCTTGTTTTTCTATGACTCACTCTGTATTGAGTGTTTTGTCAAAGTCATTGTTATTTGGGGAGCTTTAGCAGTGCATTCTCCCTCTTGCCTCTGGGTGCAGAGCTGTTTTCTCTCCTGCTCTACCTGACTGCTACAGCTCATAACCTGCTGCTTTTTACAGCTGTAGATTTTATGTTGTTTTATAGTTCCATTCCCTCATGGTGAATATCGAGCACTGTATTGTTACTGTATCATCTGTATGTGCTAATGTATGTAATGCACCATTATGCTGGATTAGCTATGTATTCCTTGTGAAAAGGCTGCATGTTATGTGTGGAGACCTAGTATGGCATTTACCTAATCTGTTTCCTCCTTATCCCATTAGCATATATGAATAGAATGTTGGTTAATTACCATAAGTGTAGCTTGTTAAAACAGTGGACCCCTCCGATTCCTTTAAGTAGTAAGAAATAAATAAAACTGTTATTGAAAGTAAATTTTCGGGTCTCAGCTTAACGAATTTACAAGGTGAGACCATGGTGAGGCTTATGTAATAAGTGGGAGTAGACTATAAATCTTGAGCCCTGTGAGGGTTGTGCCTGTACTCATAGAAGCTGGAGTTATGGTATGACACCCATAATCCTTTTGGCTCATTTCATAAGAGCAATAGCCAATAGAGAAACTCCAACGCCTGACCAGTTAATGGTGTGACTTTGTCAGTCAGTCAGTGAATCAGTAACAGACTTTGGCATTTAGCGTCGACCCGCAATACAGACAAAAACTAGTGGGTGAGGTGAGTCTAAGTGAGGAGTGAGGCAGAGGGAACGAGAGAAGGAGACTTTAGGCAGAAGTGACAGTGCTAACTGTGGAACAGATGTGACCTGTGATGGGGTTTGACCTCAACCTGAATCAAGCACTGGCACTGTGTCACTCTCCCAGGTTAACAGCTGTATTTTGCTTGCATTGTGTCAAAGCTTAAGCAGAGGGCCTGTCAACCTGCACACAAATGTCATTTGTCACCGTAAACATCTGTGTTACAGTCAGGGATGAATTGTCTCGTCTCTGTTGTTCTCTCCTCGTCTTGCTAAACATTGCATCAATACTAGTTAGCTTCTCCTTGTGCTTTGACATTGGTGTCACTCTTGGTCGCTGTGCTTTTTCACAAGGCTTGAATCAATATTGGTTAGCTGTATTTTGTAATTGGTTGCCTTTGTCATGGTGTCAGGTGAAGAGCGTTTATCATTTAAGGCCTTGGCTGTGTGTCTTGCTGTGTGGTGGCAGCAGCTATAGCTAACTGTGATGGATGTGTAGGTAGTGCCAATGGAGGTTTTTTTTTTAAATGATAATTTGGTTCAACTCTCACTTTCTCCTGTTGTTTTTTTTTAATTTGTATTTGTGGAGATGTCCTTATTGAAGGTTATTGTTCAAACGTGCACAATAAGTATTCAATGTTTCAGTGCAGTGAAATACAGTGACGCTTAATTTCTATTATGTGCACACCAAACAGATGAACATTGCTTTTAAAAGGTTAGAGTCAAAAATTTCTCAGTTTTTTTAACCATTTTAAACTCTATTCTTCCTTTTTCACATATCTCCTCTTTCAGCCTTGCTTTACATGCTCTAAATCTTAAAACACATTGGCTCATGTCTTTCACACAGACTCATAGCATACCTGTATCCACAGATTTTTTTCCATTTCTAGTACTGATGTTCTCTCTGTTGTGGAGCCTAGAAGATATTAGTGAGCAATATTTTTAGCCATGCTAGCAATGTAATTCAAGAGAAGGCAGTGTCATTGGTCCGTCATTCTGACTGTGCTCAAGTCTAGTCCAAAAATATTTTTGTAGATTACCATGACGCCAGTATGCACCCCTGAGAATGAAACCTGCTGATGCTGATGCTCCGCTGACTTTTTATCTGGTGCCATCATCGAGTTGAAACTTGTTCAATACATTGACTTGTGACCACGCTAAATTGGCATTTCTTCTGATGTTTGTTCCTGCTTTGTATTTATAACATATGGAAAATGATAACATGGCAACACACTGAACTAAGACAGTGAACATCGTAAACGTTACTATCATCTGTCTGAAATTTACGGATTTTTGTGCTAGATACTGATACAGATATTTGAAAGTTTAAAAATCTGATAATTTTCTATGTAAACATATAGTACAGACACTCCTAATATAGCTTCCTTATGTTATATTATATTTATATTTTTTGTTTTTTTTGTTCTTTTGTTTTTTAGATGAAGAAGAAGTGCGACATTTTTCAGCTTGTGAAAATCAACTCATCTGTGCCCTCTGGTGGCCACAAACTTAGTTCTGTATTTAAAATATAAAAATCATAAAAAATCAGGAAGTAAATTGTTTAGGTTTTAGCATCAACTAAGTTCATTTAAAGCTGCACAGAGATCATATAGATACTTATTTTCTCTGAACAGTTTTAACAGACAATGCTTGGAGAACCTGTAGCCTGGGGAGGATGGTTACAGGAACATTTTCGCAAAACACAGTCTACTAAGCCGATAGAAAAACAAGACAGATGGCTAATAAGCCCCTCCAGTCCAAACCTTGAAAGAAGGGCTTCAGAATGCCATTTTTCACCGTCGCTTGGCAGGGTAATACGGACATTTGGGGTCAGAATTCTAGGAAAATTACCCACAGGAACAAAGGGACAGAAAAAACACTGCTGGCTCTGCTGATTTTTGGCGTCACTACCCAAACCTGAAAGGAATTAAGCATCTGTATGTGTTTGTATGTGTATTTGTAAGGCTAGAGAAAGGGTGAGCATCGAGGAATTAGACTAGAGAGGAAAGTTAATATCAATCAGATGTTGAGCGCTACACTGAGAGCAGCCGGGTGGGTAATACTCACTGTAGGGCGTAAGTGAGCGGGGTTTGACCTTAGCTGACCTGGGACCAGTCCGTAGCCCTCCCTTTGGGGCCAACATCAATCCAGCAAAGCTCCTGAGGCTCTGGTGGATAGCGAGAGGGGATTTGGCTTTTATTATCTCATGTGAGTCAACGGAGAGGAGCTGTCGGCTTCGCAGCAGGGGCAGCGCTAGTCAGGATCAAGTACAGAATAAAGCATAAAAACTGAACCTCCTCAGAACATAAGCTGATAATTAGGAAACCTCCCTGTTTTTTTTAGATTGATGACTGGTCTTTCATAAAATTTTCTTTGAATTCAGAATGCTTTCATTGACCCTGCAGTGACAAAACAAGGAAAAAATTTCTTGTTAAAAGCTATAAACCTTTGTAAACATCCTTTCACATTAACCATTTGTTTTTTTTTTTTAAGTTATATCTTAGGGCTGGGTATTAACAATGAATCTTCATTTCAGTTATTTTGTGGAGGACGAGTTGTAGAACGAGGACAAGTTGCTTCTTATTCGCAGTAACCCACCAGCCTGGGTCCTGGTGACAGTTTTCTCATATTGATATGTGTATGGTCTGTGTCCCTGAACAAGCTGCACTCCTAAAACTGCCATACTTTAAGGACAAGATGACAGCCAGACACTAAAATATCGTTTTGGTCTGATAGACCTCAAATTAAGCTTTAAATTATAGCCTCTTTGATATATACCAAGGTAGCTTATAATTCCTGCTCTTGTTTACCGTCTCCTCTGTCCCTGTCCTTCCTGATGCATGGCGTTTAATTTCCTGGTTAGGGACTGACATGTTTTTTGAAGAAGGGGGGGATGGGGAGTCAGGAATGGCTTTAGAGGTGGTTGACGCCCATCTCAAACATTCCAAGAGGACCAGGTTGAGGGATAGAAGAAGTGAAGAAAGATATGAAGAAATGGAGAAAGGGGGATCATGGGAAATGAAGAGAGAGGGTCTTGCAGTCGTTAGGAGAGAGGCTTTGAGTGAGAGATTATAAATGAAAAGGGTTTTTGTAATACACAGCAGCAGACACTGGAGAGTTCCTTGACCTTAAATGCACTTCATGCTGAATAGCTGAAAGTAAACACTGAGCTAAAAAAACACAGGCCACAGCTTTTTGTGAGTTTCATTTCCAGATGAATGTGCCAAGACTTTGGATCCAGTGCTAAATTTGCAGGATTTTATCTCTGCTTCTTTATATTTTGTGCTCGGTAGCTGTGATAAAGGTGTGCTTTACCATACTGTTGCTTCTGCATGCTGTCAAACTGAATAATTTCTCTCTGCTTCTCTTCTTCCTTCTCTTTGTCTGCAGTATGGATGTACGGCTTTACAGACAGCCCAAGGAAAGAGGCCTCAGGTAGCCTTGTGTGTCTATGTCAACATGTTGAATATGCATGCACTTCTGTGCATGTGTGAGCACGACATGCCAGCTGCATCCCTTTTGGTTTTTCAGGTCGTTTCTTTTCGCACTTCAGCTTTCTCTTGACATCTGCTTTGCATCCGCTGTCTTCTCCCTCTCCCTCCACCCATCTGCTCAAATTCAGCCTGTCTTTATCTGCAGTCTGTCCATTCATCTCTGCATACCTGGTTGGCCAGCACAGCAGCTGGCCACACTGCCACAGGGTCAGAGCATGGACCTGTGGTCTGCATGTGGAGAAGCGTCTTAGACTGAAATGAGGTGTCAAGTCTGGTTCTTTACATTTGTCTGGAACATGGCTGTCGAGCCGCTATGACCTCATTCAACTCTGAGTGTAGTGTACAGGAACTATGAGTCAAGATGTGAGAAATGGAATCAAAATTGCCCCTCTTGCAAATAAACATCCTAGAAAAGAGCGTTTTTGTTTTTGCAGATGTAAACACATTGTGACACAAATGCAGTTACATATTTCCCCATCTGGTGGACATTCTGAGACGTTTAACTGTAATTGAGGCGGTGCTGAGGAAAGACAAATCCATGCTGTTTCCTTCCATTAGAGCCATCAGTGAGTCAGTATGAGTTAGGAACAACAAAGACAAATCTCACTTTTAACAGACGTTGTCGAAGAGAAAAAAGATCATGTTTTCTGAAGAACTATAGTATGTAGAAGTTGGAGAAAATCATGCTCCACTAATTTCAACAAGACATCTTGTGCAATAAAAGAATTGGAATATTAAGGGCAGAAACAGGTGTTTTGAATTCATGATATTTCTCAACGGGCGTGGTCGTAGCATAAAGCTTTTAAATAGCTGGATCTTTGCTGCTTTATTACCTCAGGCTGACTTTAACTGCTCCCTGCACATAGACTGCTTATATTCTTCACAATATGTTCCTTTTCTTTATTTTGCCTCCTGGGAGAAAGCTAAAGACAGACAGAGATGAATGCCCAGTCTCACCCAGCGTGGATGGAAGGTTACAAGCATTCTTTGCTGATGGCTGCCTGTTTATTTGAGAACAACTTGAGGAAACGCTTAATTGTGTTTCAAGCACTGTGCAAAAGCTTCTCCCTACTTTTTATGCTTTCGGGCTGCTTAAATGCATGAGAGCAACCTGTGTCATCCTCCTTAAAATATAACCTAGCCAGATATAGTATTTACATTACCTGCCGTCTTTCTTGTGCCTCTCACTTCTCAGAGAAGATATTGAGATCCTCTCAAGATCTTTAAGGAGAGTGGCTTGTAATGTGCAGGAGAAGCACAGCCTTACTCTTACAATACAATTTATGTTCAAGGTCTTTCATTCAAGGTCTTTCACAAAGTAACAAAGGCGCTGACAGCCAAGAATTTATCTTCTAAGATGCAGTTGTAAGTGGAAAGATGGGGAGAGTTGCTGACAAAGTGTAATGTCCTTCTCAGCTGCAGCATTTAGCCGGCGCCTTTTGCTCATTAGAGACCAATTTCTGTGTAGTTTCATTGCTGGTGTGACCTATCATTTCCCTTTATTTATAGTAAAGGCAGTGTCATTTTTTTTACAGCACAGATGTTAAAGTATGTTTACTCAATGTGCTTTACACTAATAGAAAAATAATAAAATACAAAAATATAAACATGATAACAGAGGTTGTGAATGGTGGCACAGGCAGATGCAGCAGCCGTTAGCTCCTTGAAACTTGCTAATTTTTAATGTTCTTTTTCTGCTTTATCACTGAAACACATATTACTCAATAGATAAGTACACTCAATACTGGAAAAGAAAGCTTGGAGAGGGAGAAGGAGGAAAGAGTATATAAAAAGAACAATTATACCTAGCTAACTTGTCCATTCTGTTTTTCTTTTGGTGAAAGGTGATTTTACCACTGTCCACTGTGTTTGGGAGGAGAAAGAAACTGAAATGATTTGAGAGCCACTTTATTTTATTCCCCAGATGCAAATACTGTACATAAAGACTCAGTATCTTTTGGTTTCTTGAGTTTTTTTTTTTTTTTATCATCCTGTAGCTTCCTGGTAATTCTTTAGGCATTCATATCAGGACATTTCATTTTTTGTCGAAGAACATTTGTTTTAGAGTCATAATACTATTTTGCTGAGCTTTTCTGAAAACTTTTTGCCCAGCCACCTGATGTAAGTTTCTGTGTGATGATGTTGCTACATTAAAAACCTTCTGGCTCCAAACCCCTTGAAGAGCCCCTCCTCTCTCAGGGCGGAGGTAAACACACAGATACAGGGAGACTCCTGGCCACAGCTGACAGGATGAGGTATGCGCCTCAGCTGAATTCAAACAAAACTTGGTCGTGCACAATCTTTTTACGAATTGTTTTTATGGTTTACAAGGTAAATGCTGTGAAAAATCATGAATTGACTTTTTTACTCAAGAATTAAATTCTTTTGATCAATACTGCACTGCAGGATTTACAAGCAGTGCCACAGTTTATTGCCACTTAGGTAGATGGGTATGTAAACGGTTCACATCCTGATTCAGACTTAAACAGTTAGTGTTAGCTTTTACCATTATTGTCTTTCTGACTAAGAGCTCGATGATAAGAATCGTTTGCTTGATTCAAGACAGGAAGTAATACTTGAAGTGAAATTAAAATGTATTTTTGTAAAGAGCAGCAGTTTGTCTGTCCAGTACATATGTGCAGCATCTCTTCCTGTAATTTCATCACTGTCACTTTTGGTTTTCTCTCAGTCTAAATGCTCATATAAACTATCAGCCTCTTAGTTTCAGCTCTGTATCTGTCTTTCTTACTTACATACAAAACAAAAACAAATAAGTGTATTTCCAAGGAATGTTAAACTATTCCTCTAAAAAGCAACTTATTACTAATCAGACTCAGAGTTAGTTAATAAATGAGATGTCACTTGATCAATTGATCATAGTCCCATAAAGGAACCTAAAAAAACCTTTAACCTTTAAACCTTTTACCTCTGTGATGAGCCAATAGTTTATCTAAAGGGGGGTGCAGCTTGACATTGTTGTTAATGTTGTCTCTAACTCTACCCATTCTATCATTGCCCAACCAAACTTCAACTCATAATAACTTATTACCCAACTGCAGCTGTCATGTGTTCATTTTTTGCCGTCCAATTTTGCACGTCATCAGCAAATCATTAAAATATTTACTTGTTGGATGAGTGGGTTGCATTCATCTGATGATTTGTTATGATCAGCTCTTGGCCACTGAGTGTGAGTCATGTTCAGAGTCAGTGGAGTGGAGTCACAGTTCTAATAAATTGTAGGACTGATTTAAAAAGCCCTTCTTGTTATCGATAAAAAACTTTCAAATGTTCATGTTTTTGTGTTTTTGTTTTCACAATACAAATGTCTCTGGAACAATAATACTGAGACACTTTAACAGCAAAACACAACAGGTTGTTAAGCAAAATCTTCTATAAAGTCCCTTTGAGACTGTGTGTCATCTCTCTGTTGGCAGTCATGTAAGATGCGTGGACTCAGATCAGATAAACACCACATGAAGTCAGTAAATGAAATCAGTGCTGGCATTGAAAAGGTTAAACATCATAGAGAGAAGGAGAGAGAGAAAACACAGTGGCCTAACCCCAACTGAAAAGCTTTCTTCTTTTGTTTCACATAAACATGGACCCAGCCTCCTTCCCTCTCTCTCTCTCTTTCCCTCTTTCTCTCTACTCCACTCATATGTTTCTATTTAAGGCCAGCAGTGCCGACTACCATGATTGGTGTGTTCACCCCCCCTCCCGACTCGCTGTCCAACGGCTGGATCCCAAAGGCAGTGGAGGGGAGGCCTTTCCTCTCAACCGCACCGTTGATTTTCCACAGGGAAACTTTACCATTCTTCCACTCGTTTGCTCCCCAGTCTTCCCCGCCAACCACTAGCAGCTCCTCTATTTCTCCTTATTTTTTATCTTCTCTTGCTTTCTCTCTTTTTGAATCTCATAGTTTGGTTCAGATCATGGATCCACAGTAGGGGCGAGATGCAGCCCCTACAGACATTTTCCTCCCCTTCCCTCCTTTTGATTTGATTCTTCCAATGCTCCTCGGCCCTTCGGTGCGGGCTGGGGGTCGTCTCAGCTATATGGCCAGACATTTGGGACTATGCAGCCAAGTCGTTTGCTTGCGTTCTGATTGGTCAGGGCGGCAGGGAGTGCGCGTTGGTCGATGGCGGTGTACCGGGTGCACAGCAGCAGCGGTGTAGTTGGTTGCAGCGGTCGATCGCGGGGTGCCACGGCAGGCAGGTGGCTGACAGCTTGTCTCTTCCCCTCAGGGATTGACAGCTCGGAGCCCATGGTGCTGGAGCAGTACGTGGCTGTGGCCAACTACGAGAGGCAAGAGAACTCGGAGATCAGCCTCAAGGCCGGCGAGACGGTGGACGTGATTGAGAAGAGCGAAAGTGGTGAGTGGATCCTTCCTTTGTTTATGTGCCGTGCATGTCTTTGTTAAACACTGACAACCATCCACACACTCAGATCAACACCAGAACATTATTTTCCACATGTGTTGCTGAAAAAGGATCTCAAAAAATGTGGCTTTGTTAAACATATGAGAATTGCCTGACACTCGGTTTGTTTCTTCCTGTTTGTATCGTCTTTGCTCTGAGCACACTTTAGTTGCATAAACACACTCCTCACACACACAGAGAGGAGTACTCACTTAGCACATCTCTTCCTTCCTTTCTCAGTTTTACTCTTTTTCTAACTCCTTTGTCCATGAGGGGGGGGGCCGGGGGGGGGGGGGGGGGGGGGGGGGGGGGGGGGGGGGGGGGGGGGGGGGGGGGGGGG
>JAPZDV010000020.1:24450658-24552643 GCA_029814665.1 Acanthurus lineatus
CACACACACACACACTGCAGCCTCCCTGCTACTCTGCTCTCTCTCAGTCTCTCTGCTCCCAATCTCCTCATCTCCTAACTGGGGCTTGGCACCACCTGGAGGTGGTGTTTGGCTGGCAGCGAAACACCACCTCCTATGTGTGTGTTTGTGTATACATGTGTGTGTGTTTGTGTGTCTGCGGTTGGGTGGATTGAGAGGGTGGTGTTGTTGCTGGGGGCTAGTCTCTTACTTTTTCCTACAAGGTTTGGTAAATATAGGAGTATTTTTTGTCCTCTTTAAAAAGTGAGAATAAAGGTGTTGGATTTTTTGCTTTCTGTTTTGGAGTCAGGCTGTAAAAGCTGTCATGCAGTGTGGTTAAGGAAAAGTCCAGCCTTTGTACTGTAGTAATACTTGAAAAAGCAGAACAAATCAACACTGATAGTATTTGCATCATCAGGAGATACAGCACATTACTTTTCTCCTAACCTCCCCTCTTGTGGAAAGTCCGTTTAGAAATCCCAGAGCTGGAACTCATTTTCCATACAAGCAGCCACCGACAGCCAGCAGCTTGCACAACTCAAGAGAAGTCAGCAGAAAGCTTGGCACAAACAATCTGGTCTCTCTATTCTTATCTATACACTGATGAGACGTGTGAATTCGCTCGGTTTGAGTTATCTTGCTGAAACATCTTTGAACAATTACGTGCCTTAATGAGTCAGTTTTAGCATTGAACTAGCTTGTCATTTCATTTTTTGGTGAATTCCAATTTGCTCTTGTCAGCATAAAATTCGACAATTTTTTAAAAAAGTTTTGACAGAGGAAAGAAATTCCATGAGAAGTGATTTCCTTTGTGATGTGGCTTTTGGTCAAACTTGTACTCCAGGAAATCAGTGTCTTCTCAAGGTTTACTCCAAGGATGCGGGTGTCCTAATTTCCGTCTCTCCATTCAGCTTTGTAAGTGAGGTTTTAAAATGTCAAGTATTGCTGTTAACTGTTAAGGGGAGTGTGATTTTACATCATGTAACTTTGATGACCAGGAACTCTTTGTGGTTAGATACGTACATCGCTGAATGTTTTGCTTGATTCATTTTCGTAATGTTCCTTAGCTACACTGATTTTTTCCTTTGATTTGGCCGGACAGCATCTGCTCACCAGAGCAGTTTGAAAGCTCTATTGTGAATTTAACATTTTGCACTGATTGAAGCCCTTACAGCAACATGAGCACCCTCCGAACTCCAAGAAACTCTGGTGCTGTCGTCATTTACTGAGCCAAAGAAGTGGGGAAACAGCCGTGGTGATGATGATGATGATGACATCACTCAGAGGCTATGCCAAGACAAACACAACTGAGAGCTCATACAGTGTCGCACAACCCCCCTGCCCGCTTTCAAGGTTTAACTGCAGCTTCTGGTCTCCTTAAGCAAGGCTGAAATCCATATTTTACCTGCTTTTCTCTTCAAATGCTGATTTTTTTGCCTCCACATGTTGAGCACAGATGGTATCGTGCATTAATGTGCCATTCCCCATTCCATCACAGCGTATTCAGGCCAGTTTACAAGGGTCTGCAGGCTTGACCTGATATAATTAAAGGCTCAACTCCAGAGTAGGATGTTGTTGTTTTGATGTTGTGAGAAGCTCTTACCCCAGCAAGTTTAAACTGAGATGTTTCAATGAACTGTGTCAACAAACCCTCTTTCTTAGTGAAATCTTATTGAATCGTAAGCAGTGTGTGAGACAGGAGAGTTGTGTGATTTTGGACTTTGCTAGGATGGTTATGGTTGTCTGTCCTGTCTGGTAAAATGAGCTTTATGACGCACCAACAGAGCGGGGGTTGGACAGGCCAGGACTGTCACTTAGTGAGGAGCAGAGGCCTTGTCTGAGCCACTGTTCTGGTTTTTCCCTCTGGTTTTCCTCGGACATGGGAACCATAGAGCGTCTGGAAGGAGGAATGTCTCAGCTGGAAAAAGTAAATCTGCATATGTGACCAGTTAAATTACACAGTGTGTTGTTAAAAAGACAGAGAGGAAAGGTCGTTGTGTTTAAGAGCCATAGACCTGCATCAGATAGTGCGTGAAGTTTATTCCTTGTTGGTTAGCACATGGAGCACTATGAGCAAATCTAGGTTAAAATGCAACTTTTAAAAAAGTATTTTATTTTTATTCTTTTGAATGACAATGTACTTGATGAAATCTGGATTTTCCCACTATGGTCAGTCTTATGCATCATGCAGAACAAGTAATTATTTGCAGACAAGGAAAGAGAGTCTTCATGCCATATGTTAGCTCTGTGGAGCTGTATTTAGGTACAGCAGTTTTTTGAGCTAAAAGCTAATATTAGCTTACTAACACGCTTACAAATAGATACTAATATTATGCTACTAAGCAGGTATAATCTTTACTATGTTCAAAATCTTCAGGTAGCATGCTTACATGCTAGCATATGATAATTATATCTCTAGTATTTGCTTCCTAATGTTGCCACATTTACCCAATCAAATACTTGTTTTTGTGTAAAACACATGGTCTCATGAGCAGTTGTCATACAGATGTTTTCTTCACCACTCTCTGATATCATCTCAGAGAATGGATTGTGTAAGCAGCTTTCCACTCTGTGACCACAGTGATGGAAAGCAGAATATATGTGGGTAAAAATACCTCTTTTTTTTCCGTGTTTCATCAGCCGAGACTAATAGATTTGCCAGGAGGACCTTGACGCTAAACTGCAAACAGGATCCTCTGGGTTAGTGTACTGCCCAAGCCACAATGCCAGCCGGAGAAGTGATTGCTCAAATATCTTGGCCCTCCTTGCTGCCAAGTCTCAGGGGAATTTTGTCACAACTGATTTGAAGAAATGAGGCAGACTTGCTTACTTCTGTCTGGACTTCACTCTATCTCTCACACAGAGAACCATCTCTTGTTGTGTCACAAGATAAAAATTCATCTTCTGTTTTGAAAGAGTGCTTTGTTTTTGTAGGCTTAATGTTATTAATTTCTGTTGGCTACTGAATTTGAAGAGATTGAAGACATCTCTCAGTTATTCAGCTCTTCATCTTAGGAGGCACAATGCTGTATTTTAGGGAGAATTAATGCCAAGAGGTTTGGCAGCATTTTCTCTCCACACCCTCAGATGCCCAGGAGATCTGGTAAGACTGGCAGCTCTCATTTTTACCCAGTAGGTCCTTCAAAAGGTTTTATCAGTTATTTGCTTGGCATGGATGGAGATTCTACCATGTGTGCAATATGTTTACATGTAGAGTATTAAAAAGTGTAGTATCAGAACCACACATTGCAAAGATCATTTTCACTACAGGCTCTAGTTAGATTAGGAAAAGCTTTACATTAAACTGCTACATTAGAACAACATTTAATTACTGCAGCGGCTGGAAAATGTTAAACTTCTCAGAATCAAACTATTGATGAGTTCAGTTTTCAATTAATGATACTCAAGTTTCACTGCCTGCCCCTTGATACTTGAATTTACCTCCATGTGTTAGGAAACAGTAATTCAAAAGGAGTGACAGGAACCTGTATTTGACATTTGAGGCAAAGAAGTTCATTATTGCGGCCCTGAACATGATCATTTACTAACTGGCCCTATTAGAAGTCCACAGCCCAAACAAGAAACCAACACATTCAATATAAAATGGAAAAAAACACCCTTAATCCAATGAGCAACTAGTTGTCTCAAAACTACACCTACATGCCCCATTGTGAGTAGAACAAAGATACAACAGAAATATGCACTAATGTGGCTTAAAGCTACGAATGACACTTTGGTTTGTGGAATCATTGTAAAATAAAGCTCAGCCACTCCTTTTAAAATGCAAAAATGAATTTTATCTAAAACAATAAGTGGATTCTCAAGCACTAGTAAAATGATTAAGTGCTAAAATGTGGACTGATGCCGTTTTTCCCCATGAAAGCCTTCTGAGGATGGAGCTTTAAAGATTTTACATTGAAGCTAGCTTGACATACCCTTTGCCTTAAGTTGTCAAATGTTGCCTATGTCTTTAATCAAGGTGTACTGAGGGCTTTCTTAAAGGATGATCTGGATCAGAGGATGCTGTTCACATGGGAGGCTGGAGGCCAATATTAGCATTGCCTCCAGGCTATAAAACACAGCCAGCATAAATCAGGGTGGTACCTCTTGAGCCAAGAGATGGCCAAGTATCATTCTCACAACACCCAAGCTTAGTTGTGTTAGCTTGGTTCACCCTTGGGCAGCAGATGCACTTAACTGCTTCAGTCGCTTCATTCTTACAGTTGAGCTTGAACAATCTGGGGATAGCAAAGGCTCATAGGAGACGACTCTAAGCTGACCAGGGAGCCACCGTCTAGGGCCTGAATGAAAGTGTTTCAATGAGCAGAGCAAAGAGAGTTGTGCAAATAGAGGTAGAAAATTAACAGATGCTTTCAGAAAAGTCTTTTGTCTCTAATGTGCATGATAATGTGGTTAGTGGAATGTGTGTGTATTGTTGTGGAGGGTGGTAACGCATACTATCACACACAAATTCCCCATATGGAGGATTATTACAGGGGTTTGAGTTGACCCCACTGAGCGTGATGTTTGGTCAACACTGGTTATTGAAAGCCCCACCGCTGGCTATCCCTTTTCACTTGAAACAAGCCTGGCTCAGTAACAAGACCCCTGCGTTTATGAAAACTTCAACCAGGTAACATGAGCTTCAAACTGGAATGTAATGCATTCATCTTACAGTGTCAGTAAAGACCAGAATCTTCAAATTGGCTCTGACTTTCGAGGAAGAAACAGTACAAAAGGAGTTAGGAGGCCTCTCTTATTTCCTATTTTTTAACTCGGAGACAAGCTTTGAAGTGTTTTAAAGTGGTCTTTTGACTGTGAGGTACTCACCTCCACTGGTTTTAGAGTTAATTTTTAACATTCCAAATTGTAAGTTGGCATTTAAAAATTATATTGAAAGCATTAACATCTCCTCAGAAAGAGCAAACATGAAGGTCCTCTGGATAATTTTCCCCCACTTTTGTTAAAAGTGCTTATTTTTTAATGTTTATTTAAAATGTGGATTGCTAGGTATTACTCAGTGTCCACCAACTCCTGCATGAAAGGTAATAAAAAGTTTATAAAATGTAGTGTCTGTCATGCACACTATTGGATCAAAATTCTATTATTCAAGAACTTTAGATGTAAAAAGTGCTTTAAAATCAATATCTGAACTTCCAAAGAAACCAGTAAATTGGTACCAGAGGTATCTGCAGTTTTAATATTCAGTTTGTGTATTTATCTATCATTGGTCAGTAAGCTTTTTGACAGTTTATAAATGCAGTATTTCAACTTAACTTCTAAATTTAAAATTGGATGATTGAATTTTGAGTTAATATTTTATTTCCATCAGTTCTAAATGGCAAAGGGCTATTAAAGAGTATGGTGACCAGGGAATCTCAGAGACATTCACTGTGGAGAAGTCAAACAGAAATGCAAATCAGACTTGTAGTACAAAACATTTTTATTGTTGCAGTCAGAAAACAAGCATTAGACTTTACTGAACTTCCTAAATTCAACCAAAATTGACCCAAAACTTAAAAGTAAATCTATTCCAAGAGCTGATTGTATTATTCTAGAGTCCTAAAAACTTCAGTGTTTATCTTCAGCTCATCTTTGCAGTGCAGTAGACAGAGCTTTAGGTTTTAGGTTCAGTGAGAGGACGTTTCTTTAACAGACACTCACAGGAAACGTATTTTACTTGACGAGACTCCTGTTTAATGTGCACAGGCTTTGACACTGGACTCTATTTCAGAGCCAGAGCCTCAGGAAGCCTGGATGCTTGTTATGATTTCTCCATCTTCACCACTTGTGGACTTTATGTGTTCCAAATAAGTTTTTTTTTGCACAAGCAAGTTTGCATGGTTGTACTTTGCTGCTGAGATAGAGTTTTAAAAAACGTTGTATATAGATGTGATTGCTGGGAATCGAGTCTTGTTTTCAGATGGTAATGTGGTTCAGCTAGTCACTAACATTCTGTCCTCTTTTGCATGTCCATTGCTGGATCATAGAGACATTTTTGAATGAAGACGATGAGGAGTTTGTTTTTTTTTCAGCAAAATCCCATTAGTGAAGCTGGTGCAGTCCATGCTAGAGCTCATTCTGTGCCTGATTTCACAGCTGGTTTTAAGCAGCAACAATTGTTGTTGTGCTGCTATTTTAGGCATATTCTTTGAAACGCCCCTTCTGCTTACTCTGCAGAAAGATAAGCAGGCAATTCAATACGTTGCTAGTGAAGAAGCAATGCGTTCCACTGCCTGCTGCTCTCCAGGGGATCTGTTTCTAATTAGAAGCTCAGAGGAGAAAAAAAGAATGACAGCCACCTTGTGCCTCCCCCCCAGAACATCAGGTTTGTAACAGACATCGCTGTCAAAACTGTTCGATGAGCATAAGAACCATAAGAAAACCATAAGAAAAGTGTTTGGTGTTTTTCTTGGACAGGGAATTAGCATGCAAGTCTATGGCTTTGAAGCCCCAGCCAAACATCTGCTGGCTCTGTCTTCTTGTTCTCCTTTCTTTGTCTTTCCCTAAACCACTCTTTGAATCGCTGTCTCCCACCTACTCATTTGCCCCTTTTTTTTTACCTTTATCCTTTTTTTGTCATTCTTAATTTCTGAATCTTGTGTCACTTTATGCATCTCCCGTTCCCCCTCACCTCTCCTGCAGGACTCTGGCCTGTGATGGCCAGTGATAATCTCACTCTGCTCAGTTACTGTGCTGCTGTGTTCACAGTGACCTCCAACCTGACCTCCACTTTCCCTCTATGGGAGAAGGCAGAGAGTTATTACCTGCCAAGACATGGTGTAGCTGGAAACTCCAATTAGAGCTCAGTGCTGTAAGAAATGCCAATTACAGCCCCTCCGCTGTCTTACATATTCATATCTGTACTGTATGTGTATAAATGTGGGAGACAGCAGGTGTTGCTGCATAATCTTTCTGAATGTTATTAGTCATTAGTTGTTCAGTGCCTCATAAATCCTCCAGAACAGTTGGGTTTGTTATGTCAGACAAACTAGCAAAAACATCAGTTATAAAAAAAGACAATAAAACAACTAAAAACACAAAACAGTTATGTGACATGTTCTATTTTTGGGTTATCATGAGGCGAAGAAGTAGGTTGGGCTTCACTTCACTGAACACCTGGACAATAAAAAGACCTGACAACTAACAGGAAATGAGCACTCATGTTCTCAACATATCGAACAGCCCATATTATAGCCCAGGTTGAAGTGGAGAGGACTCACAGAGCCATGGGATTGCTTTGCTCATTGGTGTGACTCACTCAGACACACACACGCACACACACACATATAGAGAACCCAGGCACCAAAAACAGAGTATGATGATTTCAACCTGTTAAAACAACAGTCCACCCCTGCCTTCTGCTGTATGTACAGATGGCTCTGCAGTCTGCACTTCATTATCTGAACACCTTTTATTTGTCCTGTTCTGCACTGGCTCATTTTCACAGCTGCTACTGCTGCCGAACACACCCACCCCACCAACTGGCTCTTACTCTTGTTTTTCCGTTACATGTCATGCACATGCACATGGTCAGTTGCATGTCTTGTTCCATAGGAAAGGTGATAGACTTTCGCCTTTTTCCAAAGCAGTTCTTTAAACATAACTTTAACCCACCACTCCATAATATGAAAGACTATCATTACATTCATTCTTCATCCATATGTTGGGATTCAAGAGAGTAACTTTGAGAAACCTCTTTATCTCAAGGACTTATACTACCTGCTCATACGAAATAAGAAAAATATCTCAAAATAATTGATATCAGTTCTTGGGGGCTGTTCGTTATATCCTTCAGTTGGTAAAGGATTTAATACTATGAACAACATCCCAGCAATTTTTCCTTTTTTTGTCAAGTAGTAGAATGAACAAGGTTAATTTGTCCAATGGCTAAAAGGAAGTATTAAGTGATATTATAATTGAAGGGTAAATAACCTTTTGAGCGCAACTTTGCGCTGTCAAGTCCAGGGTAATGTGCTTGTGAAAGGAAAAAGTAAAATATTTGATCAAAATCATAACTAAAAGCAATCTGTCCTCTGTGAAGCATGGACCTGTTCAGAAAATCAAATTATTTCTGCTTGTCTGCTTTCTACCTGTAGATTTTTTTTGTACTCAAGTTAAAACTTGGGCCTTGTGGTGACTAAAAAGCAAAAAATCACAATTCATGAGATGTTTGGAGTTTCACCTTTTTTTGCTCTACTATTTAATGTGTGCAAGACAGTGTATTCATCAAAGGAAAGACAGTCTAAAAGAGAGCAGTTATCCTCTTTGTGATCACATTATCCTCTGAACAGCTGTAATCACTTTTGCCTTTCAGCATGTGACGTGTTGTTCAAACTACTTCAACTGAAGCACATCCAAAAAGATAATAGATAAAAAACAAATCTGTAACTGTACGTAGTCAGTGTTTTTGAAAGTGATCATATATTCACCCTTACAGTAACTCAGACTACCACACCCTCACTTAACTTCACTGGTCAGTTGATGCATCATTCCACACATATGTTGAGCCAAGTTTTGCTTTGCTTTAATTGACTCTGAGTAATTTTTCTCCATCTGGCTGCCAATCTTTGGCCCAGATCTCCTCCTACGGGACAGATTTTCAGTGAAAACTGTAATCTAGCAAAACACAAGAGGGTCAGCCTACTTCAGGGCTCAGCTTTGCAATGCTGCCAACTGGCTGAGAGAGTGACTGGCTTTCTATCTTTCTCCTTCTACCTAATATACCTACATCTGCATATCCATTTTATTTCTCCCACACTTTGTCTCCAGTCTGTTCTATCCTCTGCAAGAGTAGAAGTGTATGTGTACATTTGAAAGGGCCCAGCACTGTTTCTGGTCCTCATTTATCTGCTTTTACTGTGCCCACTTTCTCCATAGCGAGATTTATTGGGGAAGAGGGCCCTGTCAAAACCCTGCCTTGCATTACCATGTGTGCACGTGATGGAGCCTGAAGCTTTGCGTGTGTGAATAAGTTACAGAGGCTGTTTTTGGAGGTTTTGTTTGGCCCGCAAATGTGAAAAAGACAAACCTAAATACATCTGTCAGCCTAGTGATGGTCAAGTGATATATTCCAATTTTCTTAAAACAATTCTTACAAATGAAAAAAAAAACCAAATCCATACATATTATGCTCTGAATAACAGCAAGAGACAGCATCCTCCTACCATCACCTCTAAAGCTAAATGATTACCAAACCATTTTTTTGTTCAGTTGTATTATTATTACCTTTTTGAGGTGCTCCGATGAAATTTTGTTATCATTGGATGGAACCAGGTAGGCTATGTCCAACTTGTTACCAGTGTTTTTTTGCTATGCTAAGCTAACTGTCTGATGGCTCCATCTGTATTCTGAGTCCACAGGCTGGAGAGTGGGATTAATATTCTCATTTAACTCTTGGCAAGAGAGATAATAAGTTTCTTAAAAGAGTTTCCAAAAATAGTGCTGCATATTGCAGGTCTCCAGAGCTGCATAGCACATCTGAAGGTTCGCCTGGGAAACTTAAAGTGTTTTTCATAATGAACAAAGATTCTGCTGGCTACGTAGCTAGATCTTGAAAGCAGTTAAAAAATTGAGAGCAATCTTTGTTTCTGATGTCAATTTTGATCAGCATTTTTGGCTAAAGAGATGTGCAGTCTTGCCTTTCTTCATTAAAGTACAACTTTATCTGAACTTATTTTTATTATTTAGTGGTTTGGAGAAACTCATTCATGATTTTTATTCCTCACATTTGGAATTCAGCAATCCACATCATTGCTTGGATCAGTCAGTAATTTCTTTAATGTCTTCATTGTGGACAGTGCTGCACTTTCAATTTCAACCAGCACAAAATCAAGGAATCACATCTTTCATATTTTTGCAGAATTATTGTACTTCTTTCCAAAGTATCTGACCGTTGAACTTTTGCCAAACCTTCACACTCCTATCGCAAGGTAAGCTGAGATATGCAGCATCTGGGGAGCTGACACTTGCTGCTGTTGATGGCAAACAGTCTCTCATCAGCAGGAAGATTTATTCTTCTGTTTTCCAACACATGCCAAGGGGGCTTAAGAGAGGAAGAAGTCCTGCATTTGACTGACTTCGTCCAGAACTACTGCTCTCCTCTGTGCAGGTGGCTTCAATTCTTCTTCAGCTTTTTGAAATGTTGCAATAAATTAGCCCTATGAAAAGCCATAATGTGTTTCATATGGAGCAAGCTGTTTTTACTGCTGGGTGGACCTTTCAGATTGCAGCAAAACAAAAGAATAAATTAAAATCTTTGGGATTAAAAACATAAAATGTCCATTTAAGCACTCACGGCTACTAGTTCAGTTAAAATGCAAACATTCACCAAAGAAAATCATCTTTAGGTTCCTGTTTTACAGCCATTGTTAGATTCCAGCCCACTTCTCTTTAACTTTTACCCAGCAGGCAGCTCCCCACCAGCATGACCAAGTTTGATAGCCCCTCATTGTACCACTGGACTTCTTAAATTAGGATCTGTGGCATTAGATCCAATCTGCAAAGCATAATAGTTGGCATGTCCATTACAATGTCATTTTGAAACCATAACCTCCATCAGTCCTAAATTGATCCTGATGGGTCTAAAATGAACTACAGTGCTCTCTCCTCAAGCCGTTACATACATGTACATATATGTACATACATACATATTATGTACATGTTACATATAAGCTGTCAAAGGGTGGCTCGGGCTCTGTGCATATTAAAGCATATCAGACCACATGCATGTGAAAGTACAGATCCCTGATCTGCAATGTGTCCAGCAAATAATGCTGCTTAAGGCTGTTTGTGCAGGCTGGCATACAAACAACATTTAGCACTAATTTTCTGAGAGTAACATTTAGCTTTCTATTGTGCTGTTTTAGTTTAAAGAAAGTAGTTTTTATTTTCATAAATCATGCACAAAAGTTTAATCGTTAGATCATGTAAAAACATAAGAGACATAGAACATCATATAGTCAAATTAGTACTGTCTTGTGTATGAATTGGGTTAATGTCTTGTGTAAATTGTCTTACGGAAGTGTAAGGAGATGTTGCAGCATGATGAATGTTGACTGAAAGACATGAAACTGTTCCCATACAGGGATTTGAACCAAGGAATCCAAACCACTGGACCATATGGGAACTGTTCATCAATCACTTACATTGTGGCCCACCAAATCAGATTTGCTCAAATGATGTAAAGCACATTTGACCACATTTAACGTACCACACTTGAACAGTCATGATCATTTTTTGAAATGTCTGTAATTGATGGTAAAATATTACATAAAGTACCTTGAAAGCAGCATTATGGCCAAAAGAAAGAGAAATCCTTACATCATTTCCACTTAGCCTTGACAAGAGCTTTTAACCACATCTCATGGTCATCCATAGCGTGTAATGTTTGCTTATGTTTTCCTGAACAAGTTGAGTTTGTTAAGTTGTAAGTTGGCCTGAATGACAAATTTCCATATACTGAGAAAGACAGCAGGATGCAGTTTAAAGCTCAGAAAAAAGGAAGTGAATGGTACTTTTGTTGCTTTTTTTTCTTTTAGATCAAAGATATGCCTAGCGTCAATCACCTCACTAAAACATTTGACTAAGTGTTGTTAAAATGATTCATCTGTTAATGAAGTGATCAACATAAATTTATCAGCAATATTTTTTTTAAGTTGTTTGACATAATTTCTCAAAAAGATAAACAAAATATTTAATAATGTTAAGAGTTCCTTTTTCTGTCACATCATTGTCTTTTTTTCCATTCCATTGGACACTGATAAAGTTTTTGTTAAAGTCTGTATTCATAAATGCATATTATTGCACTTACCTACCCATATAGTTGTGGTCGTTCATTTAGGGCAAATCTGTTCAGTTAACTGAAATAAATAATAATCACTTTTTTAAAAAAAGTAAATCTTAATTTGAAGTTGCGGTTTATGTAGATGATACATGTACTCTCACCACTTTATACAGCACAAACACTTCTTCATCTTGTTACCATTACTGTAACTTTTCCTGTAATACAGCATTATGTTACAGGCATACTTTCCAGATCATTCATAATACGTGTTAATGGAATTGGTGTCTTGACGGGTAATAAAACAGGGCGTGATGGGTTTATTAACCAGAAATCTCCAACCACATTAGAGAGCTGAGCCATGTGGCTGAAAATACAAGTTGCAGTGATGACTTAATGGTTGGACTCTTTGGAAAAAGAAAAAAAAGTTTGTTGCCATTTTTGTTCTACTTCTCTGTCTTCTCAGTCACACTTACATAAACAAGGACAGTCGAGACCAGTTTAAACACTTTACACTAGGGTGTTGACAATTTTAAATCCCTGAGACACTACTAACATTTAGATTTTTTGTACCAAACATTAAGCATCAACAGTCATCATTAAAAGTGGCCCCTAAATGCCAACGCTTGAATCTCTTACTCTGATTGAGCTGCAGTGTCTTTACAAATGTTGTCTTCTCTCAGCCAGTGTTGTTATTAATAGAAACGTATCTGAAGTGAAATGGTGTGATATATAATTACATTTTTGTCTCAGAGAGAGTCAGCTGTCATGGCCACTTGCATTTTATATATTGTAAAAAGAGTAATGGAATGGTTTCTTGCTGTGACAATTACAAAGTCTCATCTGCCCATTTGAAGACCTTTACAGCTGTCCAGATTTTATCAGAAGGCAACATTCATCACGCCCCTCCGACAGTAGTAGTCTTTGAAATTGAATGACATGCAGCAGTCACCAAACTTTGATTGATGTGAATGACTTCCCTTCCATTTATGTGGTTGTGGTTACAGCCCATAGTGACATGTGTTTTTGTAATTGTGTCATGTCAGCTCAGTGAATGCTGTAACAGAGAAGCAGACATGTGACCACAAACTTCATATTGGTCAGTACTACTCAATGCATGATCTGTCCTCTTAAACACTGGTCAGGGCATGGAAGATCAAGTAAGGTTCACCTGAAATGGCAGTGCAACAGCATGATGTGATATTACAATGTTTAATTCATTTGTAAATGGAAAGCCTTCCAGCTTCATGAGACGCTCTGAAAACACAAGATTTGGGTAATGACATAAAAGATACAGAAAGAAGAACACAAACAATAGTCTGGGGAAATGTAGACAGTCTACAGGTCATTTGGCTGTTGTACAAAGCAATAATGTGTCATTAAACAACAACTTTGCATAGAGTTCTGGTTTTTTGTTTACTGAGTTTCTCTTAACAGCATATCATCATGCTATGATGACTCAGCTGGGTGAAGTGTGTGGTTCTCCACAGCATTATGACGGTAACAGCAGGGCTCTAGAGATAGTTTCTTTCCCTGTCCATCACTTTTATACTGTATGTCAGCGACAATTATGATCTCTTGGAATAGGTCCCTTGCTAAGCTAACATGTTTGTTTTTGAGTGAACCACACTGAATCTTAGTACATTCATGCTCCCCTCAGAATGAGTCATGAAAAATTGCTTTTGTTTATGGCTAAATTCCTGCACAGCTAGTGACATTCCCAACTGCTTCACTTGTACTTTGTTTTTAGTGCTACTTAGCAGGTTTTAGCATGTTAAAAATAAAACCAAGAATGTGAACATTAAACTTTATACCTGTTTAGAGCTATCATGTTAACATTCTTACTGCTATGCTTATATCAGCCTTTCCCTCCAAGTGGTGTTGGCACTGCTGTAGTCTGTAGTCTTGTACCATTGTAGGTTTTTTCAAGGTAACACTGAGCTGCTTACCTTGTTAGGGAGATTTTGCCAGAACAGCTGCAGTATTTTGTAATAACCAGTAGTGAACAGTGCAACAAATGTTTTTTAAACCTGTGTTGATCTATGTTTTGCTTTAAGCTCTGACCTGTTACTCTTTCTAGTATCTTTTTTTGATTTTCAGTGTCTAGTTTTGTAATAATGAGGTCAACCAAGTAGGTGAAACCTCCTCCCATCATAAGCAATCTTTGTGTCACACTGATACAGACATACCTGTCACACTGGTTACTCCAACCACACACAAGCTCAATTTGCTATAGTCCAAATGCTGGCTCATCCACAGTCACATTACATTTTGCTACATTTGAGAGATGAGCAACAAAGACAAGTAATTCCCATTGCTGATGTAAATCACCACATGGGGATGGTGCTCACTACCTCCCTTCAGGGCTTGATGATTGTTGGAAGTGCTAATACAGTATGTGCCTGCTGTCTTGTTACATCTCTCTGTCCTATTTCTCTCTAGGCTGGTGGTTTGTCAGCACAGCAGAGGAGCAGGGTTGGGTGCCGGCCACATACCTGGACTCCCAGAACGTAACCAGAGACGATTTGGATTTGGGCACTTCCAGGACTGAGGGTGGTAAGTGCAGACACAAACACAAACATAACATTATTAGATTTATAAAACAGAGAAAAGACATAAACTTCATTTTGACTTATGAGTGAAACAGCATGACTTCTCAATAACAGGTTTTGGTGGATGGTTTTTCTGTGCTAAAAAGTCGATCAAAGATTAAGAGCAGCACACAGAAGTCAGTGATAAACATACTGGCACATACACACACACACAAACACACTTCCAGTCACACATTAGGAACCTTGAAGACCACAGTCGCAGCTCTATGGTGAAATGGTACCAGACTGCAGCCGAAGGGTTTTTGGCACCACAAAAAATTCCTTTCAACTCCCGTGGGAGGTTGCTGCTCCTGCAGGAGCCTGGTTTTGTTGTGACCCTTTCCTCCCTAATGTTTAGTCTGACTGCTGGGATGGCGTGTTTCATAACTGTGTCATAAGGCCCTTTCTGCTTTTAGACCAGGGGAATCCAATAGAGATAAAAAAAGGCTGCAGACACACCAGTGTTCTCACATGCATACCAAGAAGTGCATGTAACTCGCACATGCACACAGTTAATCCGTAGTTATACATGATAATGAAACCAAAGTCACCATATTGTAACCCTAGTTCTAAAAGCAAGGCGGAGCCCTCTATTAGACTCCATAGGTAATATTTTTCTCCTAAAGCGTACATGTATTCACCCACTGAACTGAAATTTGTATATGTGCTGTCTGACAATGAGGGCGTGATTTTCAGAATAGCGTAGAGCAGCCAAATGATGTCAAAGACATCACACACCTTTCTATGAGTGCAAAGTCATAAGTCAAATTATTCAACTGCCTGATGGTTGTAATCAATACACTCAGTCAAGAGGGACGTATGTGGCTACAGCACAGCGGCAGCCAAAACACCTAGCACCACTTATCTTATTCGTCAAATATATGTGTGTCTCCTGAAGGGGCTAAACTTTGCTTCTCTGAAGTTAAAAGGATAGCAGAGTGGTGATGCTGCCTTTTTTATTATAGGCGTAATGCACTCAGGTAGCAATGTCCTGATTGGGCAGCTACACTTATGCAAAATAGTATTACTCAAAGTGTCCAGTAGAGGGTGGTGCCTGATGAGATAGAACAGTAATAGTGCAGTAGCTCATTAGGCTGTACAGTGCCACTGGATTAACTAACAATCGTTTTCTATCTTTCACCAGGACAGGCAAGGCTGCATGCTTCATTGAGCTTTGCACTGTCTGCAAGACACACACACACACACACGTACACACACACACACACACACACACAAACACTCGCTGCTAGAATGATGACAGCTCTGCACAGCTGCCACAGTCTCTGTTATTTGCTCATTTGTTTCTTGGATTTTTCTCTCTCTCACACACACTCTCACTCACTTAATAGATGCTTTCAGTGCCTGCAACAGTGGAATCTCTTTCAGTCCTGTATCCTGGAGCTGAAACAACTTAATAGATATGAAGCATTGGTTGCCCATGGATACGATTTTAACAAGATTTTAAATTCTTTTTTTTTTTTTTGGATTTTATTTGGATTTAATTTGGTTTGCTGTAGAATATTAAATTGGAATTAAACAGCTACATTTTATTCATCCTTTTACAGGGTCATTTTGTTTTATAACAAAGAGGGCCTCATTCTTTTAAGTTTGTCCATTTTTCTGTCAGTTATGACAACATTTTATCAACTACAGGCCATATTTGATAGAGTATGGATGAGTGCTTCAGAATTTTCTCCCAGGCCTTGTTTTCCCATCTTTTTGCCTCAAACAAGCCAGTCACAGAGAGTATCATCACATATGGGAACAGCTATACACAGGAACAGTAGCAGCAGATTTCCTTATTGTTTCTGTCTCAGAACAGCAAGTGCTTTTTAACACAGCACCTTAAAGATATTGTAACTTCAACCCAGTTCTTCAACCCACTTCCATCTCCCAACACATATTTAAAATATCTCACACTTACATGATGGTACATGTAATCGCTTTTGATTGATGTATTTATTTATATGTATTTTCATGCTGTTTGTTCATGGAATGCTATGTGGTCCTCAAAGGTGAATTAAGTGAAGTAACCTGACTCTGTGTCTGCTGGAAAAGTTTGATATCCGAAAATGCCAAAAATTATGGAGGAAAAAAGTGTCTTGTTACCTTTTGGTGGGTTTTTATGTAAGCTCACAACTACACACAAGTACACACACTCACCTCCACCCCCGAAATCCTTTGTCAGTAGCCCCCGTTTTCCCATTAGGCTTGGTGTCTTTGTGTTTGCACACATCGTCACTTCTTATTCCTGATCTCCCTTCCTGCTTCCTGTCGTCTCTTACATCTCATTATCTCTGCGTGGTCTGTAACCTAATTCCACTGACAGCTCAGCCCACTGGAGAGGAACTGACAGGCTCAGCCTGGCCCTGCTGAAATTACCTAGAAATAACATTTCCCTTTGTGCCTTCCCTTAGCTGATATTTCGATTAGGAGGTCAACAGGAGTAGGGTGGTGCTCAGTGGGACTGAAGGCAGAGAGGAATCAAAAGGGAGAGGAAATGACAAGCAGCAGTAGCACACAAAGAGAGGGAGGGTGGGTGTCAAGCAGAAGGTAAGATGGAGAGACAAGAGGGTGAAGAGAGGACAGAATACGGAGAATGCTGCCAACAGAGAAAGAATTAGATTACCACCATGGACCGATGGATAGATGACAAGCGATGTTTCCATCCATCTTTCCCACATTAATGTGTTTGTTCTTCATATGGCCTTGGAGGCGGCAGTTAGAAGAATGAAAAATGAGTCATCGTGTTATGACTGCTGCTTCATACAGGCTTTGAACTAATAAGGAGTCAAAGAGGTCAAAAGATCAGCTCACAGCAGCTAGAGAGTCTGTGTAGTCCGACTGAGACGCAGAACATATAAAGACCTCATAAATCACTAGCTGATATCAAAATGATCTGTGCTTCTTTTTGTTGATCACCTGATCGGAAATCTTCAGTGGAAAATATAACAATGATTGCTAATTGGTTTTCCCTTTATTAGCCAGCAACAACCATAATAACTCATGAAACAAATTAATGTCCGTTATAAACAGCATGAGTTAAAGTCCAGTGTTAAAGGACTTAATTGAACTTAATTGTAGACAAAAATTACTTAATTTTAAGATGCTTTCAGTTGTTCATAATCAATGCTTGATCAGTTGCTCAAAGGGAGTTCTTCACTTTAACCACACTTCATTTTCCTGATAGCCGCTTTCATGATTATGATGCTATCGTTTCAACAATTTTTTTTCTCACAGACACAAACAAAGTACTGAAACCCCTCTGTGGGAGCCCTGCTCATACAGACAATACACACACACACACACACACATCCCGACACCCACAAAAACTAAGATGGTAAAAATATGCCATATTCTGGCAGCTTGTAATAAATGTGCATCAAAGGGTTTAGTACTCCAATTACTCCAATCCACCAATTAATAATGGTACAGTATAATACCAGTTGTTCAGCTACAGTCCATGATAAATGAATAAGGAAGATCCGACCCAAAACATAAACCCTCATATTCCATTTGGATTCTTACTGTTGACCCAATACACTTGAGGAATTAACAGTGAGAGTGATTCAAATTTGCCATATTCATTTTGGCCCATAACATTTCCTTTGTTTGAATACTGACAATACTAACCATTCAAATCTGATGTAATGAATTATTTTACTTCCATTATCCTTGAGAAATGATCTTTGTTTTTCACTTATACCAGCATCTTTTTAAATTATTTTGATTTGCGTATAAATGCTTCTTATACTAACTAACTACACATTTTCTTTTTGTTTCCCTTCTTGGTTGCTCCCTGTCATCCTTAGTCACTAAGAGACGCAAGGCACATCTGAAGAGGCTGGACCGCCGCTGGACCCTCGGGGGTATAGTCAACCGCCAGCACAGCAGAGGTGAAAATTGAGACAGCAGGCACTCGCACACAATACACCTTTAGAGTGAATGCATACATGTCCCACAGTGATGGGCATGCACTTACATGCATACATCAGTTCAGAAGTCGCACATGTGCCCACAGAAGATCTGAAGCAGATGTTACTTTCTCTCTCTTCACAAAGGGAGGGTAACTAACCAGTTCATGGATATGGTGATATACTTGAAAGCCACACATGACTATATACATACATCATAATGCTAGAGAATTGTTAAGTGCATTGACTTGTGTAATGGCATCTTACTCGTTTTTTTTTTTGCTATTAAGGCTGCAAAAGCTAAGACAAAGATGGCAGGTATACCTTAACATTGAGATTATTCTGCCACACACATGAGTAAAATGCTATTTTTGTGATGAAAATGTGAACATAATAGCAGAAAAAAAGTACAGTTAACACAGTAATCTAGTGTGTTAACTCCCTCATGCACACATGCAGTGCACACCTTTCCCACATACTGTAAGCAACACATCTACAGTACCACTGCTAAGCTCCACCCATGGCCCTACTCTTCATATATTTTGCGGGCAAATGGTAAACAACCTCATTCACATCCTCAGGCAGCCAACAACAACTGGCTTGAGTGTCTACCAGGAGCAGCATATTGGGTGGCCATGAGTCAGTTCTGACTGTAAAATCTCAAACACTCTATCAAACCTGGACGCTCATTAGCTCGCACTGAGCAACAAAATAATTGGACTGCATTAAACACATTTGGTTCATTAAAGCTATTCAGCTCCCACAGCATAAAGCAAACAACCTTGACGGCCGCTGAGCCATGTGAACATAAATGATTGTATAACAGTGCAGCCGCTTAATTAAAGCAAGCTCCCTAAAGTTCAAATGCTGTTAATGACTTTGGCATTTTGCTTGTAAATCTTTAAGAAAAAGAAAAACATGAAAATGTTCTTTAAGGCTTTTATTATTTACAGTTGGCAAGTTACCTGCGGTTTGATTGAGTCATTACTGCTCCATTTTAAAAAGAGAACCTTGAGTTTGTAAAGCAGACACTTCTCTTTAGTGGAGAGTTTGAGTTTCCCAATTCTACCTTATCTCAGGTTGCTGCTGAGGTGCCTGTCTAGTTGCAGGATTAGTTAGGGCTCCTGAAAGACGCCATGCAGTTATAATTTGTATATGGAAGCTGTTCCTGGACCAGTGCAACCTCTTTGTTTCTCATTATCATAATATAGCCTGGCTGGAATGGCGAGTGCTACCAAATTTACCCAGAACGCTGGGCAACTTTGTACAAACTGTTAATTAACAAGAGGAGATTGAATGCAGGTCAAACTCAGGTTGAATGCAATGCACTTTCTACGCCAGAGAGTCTACAGTAACTTATACAGTACAGGAGAAAAATACATAGGTTTAAAAACAACTCAGGCCACTGCTCTATCTAAAAATACATACACACATACAGCAAATGTTCTCATGCAGTTGGCAGCCTGAGGCCCTTTATGCCAAGGAAGTTACACACATGGATACACACAAATATTGTCAGTCGTGTTTGGTTTTGTGAGCTTTTAGATGACAAAACAGTGCATTACACAAAATACATTACTCATTGGCTTCCCCCACACAACTAATTCAGGAACTCAAATTGGCAGCCTTATCTGTAAGAAGTGTACTTAGAAATGGCTTTTTACATCAAACAATCTTTTATAGACTGGAATCAAAGCGTATGAGACATCAAGCAGGTTAGGGGAACAATGTTAGCCAGGTCTGCAGGAATGTTACCTAACTAAATATGTCTCCCAGAACAGTGAGAAAGTGGTGGAAAGTGTGAAAGTGGGGCAGCAGCCCAATCTGCAGACTGGTTTTAATCACACAGACCTCAACCTCTCTATGGCATGGATGAGTCACCCGGCTAGCTGTCGCCACCAGAGAACGAGGACATGAAATTCTTTTGGAGGTTATTTTCTTTAGCACCGGCGTTTGCTTTTTCAGACACCTTAGTTATTAATTTTGTGGAGTAAAGGTATTATTTAAGGTCATTTTTGTCTTGCTTAATTTATACTTCAGTGTCTTTTTGTTTTGTTTTGTGGTGGCTCTTCGATATTTTTTAGCCACACTTGTATACACTTGAACCTACCAGTTTTGTCAGACTACAAAAATGTAACAGTTTCTGCCATGCAAAGCTGTGTGTCTGAGTAAAGCAGGCCACTGGCCCAGGAAAGCACCAAGGCTGCTGGGCACTGGGACCACAGACAGCCATGCTTTAAAACAATGCAGGGGGCTGTGTGGGTGGGTGAGGGGTTTGTTTCAGGTACTGGCAAAGCATTAAATATAATCCAGGAAGTTTGGTATGAAGAACAGATTGCAAGATTAAAGGTAGAAACACACTGTTCTCCCTCTCGTGTTTTGTTCTTGGGCCAGTGCAGTTTTTTGCCAGATGACGTCACATTATGGCAAAAGTTCAACATTGATTCTTCATGTGTTCCTGCATTGACACCCCTGCTGCATTAAACTAACATGTAGGCTGCGTTATTTTATGTCGGCCTCCATTCCATCTGAATGTAGTCTTAAAGTTTGTCAAGCAGTTTGTTTATTTAGTGTAAGACTTTCTGCAGTTGTAATTTGGCATGTTTTAGTTAAAAGGCATTCGATTTGAGCTTAGAGGCTGTTGCTTGCAGTGATTTGTTTTCATCATTTTCATTCAGCCCTTAGATGGATAAAAGTATAAAATTTGATAAGACTGAGAGCTTTGCAGACAAAAAGTCTAAAATTTAGGCAGGCCTTTTTTTTTTTTTACCTTTTTTGCATATGTTGTATATTCATGTTAACATATTTGATGATGTATCATTGGTTTAGTTTGGATAAAGACTTTTAAACACTGCTGCATGACAGCTTTGATTTGTGGTAGACAGAAATGCGATAAAACCAGACAAAAGGTCACAGAAAGACTAAGGAGTTTTACATGGCAGCGAGTGTTACTGGCTACGTTGCAAACAAGCTAACAGCTCCTGGACCAGCTGCCGTTTTTCCACAATCCAAAATAGTCTCACAATGAAAACTGCAGCTGCTGCTGACTGGAGTCATGTCAAACTTACTTTTTGTTGACTTTCCAACTTTTTCATTCACCACCACTCTTTACTTTGCAACTGTATTACTGCCTGCCAACATGCTGTGCAATTACTGTGCACTGTCTGTCTGTCTCTGCCTCAACCCAGTTCAACTGTGCTTCAGTTAGACTGGGTTCAAACATCTCTCTGTTTATGTGAAGCAGGGGTTTTGAATTGCTTGGCACACCAGATAACCAAAAGGGAGTTGAGTAAAACTTGTCTTATTGCATTTTTTTTTATCTTTAAAGCTACAGCATTGCTTAGAAAATAAGAATTTGGAGCTTAAACTTTACCCCAACTTTAGTCATTCCACCTTTCTCTAATTTTTTTCTCACTTTTTTGTCATCCTTTCCCCCTTTTTTGCTAAATGAATGGAGGCACCGCTGTCCCTGCCTGATAATGCAGTGCTGAGCTAGTGATAAAAAATGGGTGAGTGAGGTTTTACAGCTCTGAGCAGACACCTGAGATACAGTTTGATTTAGTAGCACTGGCAAAGGACGAAAACAAAGAGCGATCACGTAGGATTTATGTTCTCCCAGGACATAATTTGCTAATGGAAGAAAGCAGTCGTACACTCTGCAGCCCATTTGCTGACACAGATTTGTTTGCGTTTCCGTGATGCTTCATGTGGAAGACGGAGATGTGATCATGAAATCTTGACAACAAATTAAGGATGAGCCTGGGAATCCAATTAAATTACAGCACATCTCCTCTTTATGACTCCCCCGCGTACTGACACAAAACCAGGTTAGGGTGTCTTGACCATTCTGGTGGTGCTGATTTGCTACTGATTATGAAATGACCTCATTGTGTTCTTTGCAAGGGTGGCGTCTTGCACTCCAAGGCTCTGCAGAAGCTGTCCTCCCTCTGCCCTGCTACCAGTTGTCTGTTTCACAGAGCCTTGTCGTTTACAACGGGTCCCTCATCTGATTTATGGAGTCCTACTGACTGTCCTCTCAGCTCGCTGCTCAGTCTCTGCAGTATGACACCAGCACACACAGGAATACACACATAGAGGAACGCTGAGACATGTGTTCAACTCATGGAAGACACACACAGATTGAATTAATAAATGTAATTAATTCAATCTTTCATCTTTTATTCCGGTCCTCAGGGAATTAACACAACAGTTAACCACACAAACACACAAAGATACACTCTGTAAAATCGCAATGTGGCAAAGATTTTGCAAGCAGTGCATTAACACACACATAAAACGCACACACATTTAGGTAGATGTTCCAGATTCTTCTGTAAGCTGCCCCATTTGTTATCCCCTGTCCATCTGCAAGTACTCACCTCACACATACACACACGTAACATGCTCTGTGAGCTGAGGTTCAGGGCCAAACATTCCACTCTGCTCCACATTATTGACCTCAGCTGCTCTGCAATGACAGGCAGGAGAGGAACTTGAATCCACGCCTGGACATAGCTCACCTATTGAAAGTACGCACTGAGATGAATAAGCACATCCCTCTGAGATATCATCCCTGCCCTACACATGTCCTTTAACAAGATTATTAACTCCAGCCAGCCAAGGTCTCACTTTCCTCTGTATTTCTTATCTGCTCTGAACATGTTTGGATTCATCTTCTGTCACTTTTTCCACAACTTAAATTTGTGTGTAGATAATTTATTTTTCTCTGCATACTGTACCGATTCATCAGCTGCTAAAATAAGCCAGTGTGCTGTCTACTGGTGATCTCTTGGGCTGGGAAGCTTGGTCTGACCTCTCTGCCTCCATCTTTTGTCTCTTTATTTGCTCCCATCTTTGCTTTGGTGACTATAAATCTCCTAAACTTCTACTGCTCCCCACTAAGCCAATTGTAGGATTTCCTTTCCTACAGGGTCTTGGAAGCCCAGCAGAGCGTGAGAGAGGAGTGGCGGTCAGATAGAAATCTGAGAAGAGAGATCTTGCTCCAAATATCTTATCTCCTCGAGGGAGACCCTAATGTAGGCCTGCTGTTAGACAAGGAATTTCTGTCTCTGATGAGAGATGAACTCTAGATCAGAGCTTGAATGAGGCCTATCTAAGATAGGAAACAAATAGAGAGAAGGGTTGAGGTTCAGCCAGTAGAAGGAGCCAATTGTTAACACTGTGTAGGACAAGTGTAGAGTGTTTGTGTTTGTATGGAAACATTTGGAACAATTTAAGTAGGTCACACTCGCCACATTTTTCCTCATAAGGCCCTCTGGGAGGATGGAAACTATAACAGTAGTTCAGCTCCTCAATGTCAGACTGTTTAATGACAACATTGCACTCACTTTTCCCCTCTCTCTCTTTCCTTACCCCTCTTGGCTTCCAGAGGAGAAATATGTGACGATCCAGCCATACACCAGTCAAGGGAAAGATGAAGTCAGCTTCGAGAAAGGGGTTACCGTGGAGGTCATCCAGAAGAACCTGGAGGGCTGGTGGTTCATCAGGTGAGTAAACACTGATGAGCAAAAGTGCTCAGCCGACAGTACCACCATAGCACAAGCATCAATATGTAGCAACTAAATTAGGTGTCCAAGGGTTTTTTAATGTGCATGTGTGTGTCTGCTTGTGTCACATGTGTTGTTTAACCAGCCGGTGTGTATTTCCTGCCGGTTGTTTGTTTCCACGCATCCTGGAGGGTAAAAGAGAGTGGAGCTCCACTCTTCAGCAGATCGCTATCACATGCTGCCTACTGGCATCTGATAAGAATTTTTTAGACTCACACACAAAAGAGTGTGCATGCTGATAACATACACTGTTAAAGTTGTTCATGTGTGCTTGTGAGATAAATGTAGTCCTTGGTTAATGTATACACAAAGTATGGGTTCAGCCGACTTGGGGTTCGGCCGACTTGGGTTTTATTACTTAATTTGAATTGAGGGACTAAGGACAGAGGGTGTTTTATACTTGAAAGACCTTTTGAGTCAAATTTGCTGGACTATATAGATAAATCTGCTTGACTGGATTTGACTCAACTTACTCACTCCAAAGCCTTGTTGCAATGCACAACAAGTCATTCTGGAGTGTGTTGTTCAAAAAGAAATAATCTCTCAGATGTCTGTCTGCCTCATGCTGCTCTCAGTGGGCCGCTTTAATACAGCTTAGTGCTAGCATGGGGCTTTTTTTTGTTGTGGGGACTCCTTGTGGTCGCAGTAGGAGTCATGTAACAGGGGAGCAGAAATGATCACATGGACAGAAAATGGCCTGGAAAATGTTTCACAAAGCACTCTGAAATGACTCATTTAGCTTAACAATGAATGTTGAAATGACGAGAAGCAGCGTCTCTTTGCATATATTTTAGTATGAAGTCTGTTTACCTGCCTTTGGCTACCCCCATGCCACTAGAATTAAAAAAGCGTCTGTTTTTCAAAACACAGCATCTTTCCAGGGGAAATATTACACACTTATACGCCAGAGGATGTTGAAATTTAGTTGTGTGTTCACGACAGGTATAATTTATGGTCCAAATAATCTTTAAAGAGTACACAGGTAATTTAATACTGCTCTTTCAGCTAAAGGACTCACACAAGGTAGATTTAAAAAGAATTTTCAAAACAAAGCAACACATGCTGACATATCCAGACTTTCTGGCCCCTTGTATGTGACAAGCTTGAGAACCTCTGGATCTTACATTTCCCATAATGCACCAAAAACATCACCATCTTTCACCATCTCTGTCTGGCACATGTCCATGTCTGTCATACTTTGTGCCCCTTTAAACTGATCTTTATTTGTAAAACTGGTGATATTTTACTATCAATGACGAAAATGAAAATATATTACAATGTACAATATAAATTATACTGTTTTATACATTGTATCCACAGATACTTAGGGAAAGAAGGCTGGGCCCCTGCCTCCTACTTGAAAAAGGTGAAAGAGGACTTCTCCCCTCGTAAGAAGACCCTGACAGGCCCCGTAGAGATCATTGGCAATATCATGGAGATCAGCAACCTGTTGCAAAAGAAGTCAGTCAGCGAGAAAGACATCCAGACAGACGGAGAGGGGAGCACCACACCCGAACGCCACATTTCGAAGAGTGAGATCAGCCTGCCCATGCCCTTTAGCTCTGAAATCAATGCAGAGACGGGCAGGAGGCTAAGCGCAGGCCGTGACACCAACAGCCCATGTCTGGGAATAGCTGCAAGTGCTGCCCTAAATGAAAATAAAGGAAGAGGCGACCCAGGGTCCCCAGCTGTTGCCAGAGTGGCACCACATAGAGTTGAAATTGGTGAGTATTTGTGTGTGTTAGGAGACAATTGTATCAGTGACTAATGCAGTACATAAATGGCAGCTAAAGAAAGGTGGATTTTTAGTCTTTGTATCAGACATTAAGACATGTCATTTTCTTTCTGTGTAGGCTTTGATGCTATAGGTAAGCTACATGGCTGGTGGTGAATCTAATGGTAGTGGTGGTCTGATATAATAACCTACACTTTGTCACACTAACCTTTGAGGCTATATAATGTGATTGTGTGGTTATCTATTTTACTCACATACTAAGAATGTATGACCATTAAATATGTTTTTCATTAAGAACATGAGACATGTTATGCACATAATGAACGTTTTTCTTGGCATGTAAATGTTTTGTCCATCTTCCTCTCTAAAAGTCTGTGTTCTGTGCACTCTCAGCTTAACCTGAGCTCGTCATTAACTTCATAGTATCAGAGTTAGTATAAGAGACCAAAAAAACAGTTCCACTTGAGAACCTGTTCTAAATTGTCCAGTCCATTAAATTCATACACCTCTGAGCTTATCAATTCCTTTTATTGATTCTGGCATGTCTCTGACAGTTGCACATTGCAAAACAATGATGTCAACTATTACACTGCTGGAAACGTGTAATAAGAAGAGGTCATGGTGAAGAGGAAAAAATGCTTCAAGGCGACGCTTTATTTCTCACAGAAAGATGACAACAGCGTTAGTTGCATTCTCTGTAACTTGATTGTGTAAAGTAATAATTTAAAATTTTAGAAATGCTGTGTATTTGAGACTTTTGAGATTGCCCATGCCATATTCTGAAAAGGGCCCTTGCCTGACAATGCAGAAGTCTCTCTGCCCCATACACATGAGAAAGGTGTGCCATGAAACTTATATTACTTGGTTAGCAGTCTCTGAAACTGCATGACTGCTAGATACCTGTTAGACCTTGGGAAATGGTATGTGTTTCTGCCTTTGCATGTGCAGGAATGTGGCACAAGTTAAACTCCATTGTTACTGAGTGTTACATCTAGCTGAAGGACATAACAAATATATTTCAGTAACATATTTCCTCCTTGTTTTCAGGATCTCCAAATCTGAGACAAAAACCTCCCCCAAGAAGAGATACTAACTTGGTAAGACAATTAACAAGCTACTTTTTCCAAACAGTACCCAAAAGGGCTTGATCTAATACAACTGGGTTTGCAACAGATATGTAAGCATTACACAGGTATCTGAGAATGTTTTAACACATCAAACAACACTAGTTCTAACTGTGAAAGATTTTTACAGCAGTGTAAATATACTGAATAAGGATAAAAAAATGAAAAGAAAAATTATTTATTAGCTTCCAGGTTAATGCTAGAGTTGACACAGCAACTATTAAAGAACAGTTGACAGCACATGTAAAATTCTCTACACATCTTTTATCATCTTCATCAACCACTATTCACACTTAAATATTAGTATTTACATATGATGACATCATATGTTAATATCATAAGCAGTCATAAACCGTATCATAAATAACTGAAGATGTCTCCTTTTTATGTCTTTAATCTTAAAAATATACAAATTTTAATTTGTAATTTGTATTCAGATACAATAGATATCAGATATATGATGTAATTATGCATTTATGATGTCAGTTGCTCACATCTCTTCCCCCCTTGCTGTACAGGGATTCCAGTTACCCAAGCCACCAGAGCCCCCTGCTGTGGAAGCTGAGTACTACACAATTGCAGATTTCCAGTCCTCCATCTCTGATGGCATCAGTTTCCGTGGAGGACAAAAGGCTGATGTAAGAGGCCAGATCAACATTGCTGTCACTAAGATAAGACAGTCATGGCTCATTGAATATGTATGTCAACTGAATGCTGCCCAGACAGACAGGAAAGCTGAGGCAATCAAGATACAACCTTGAGATTTGTGTTTGAACATGATGATGTAGACAGAATGTGCAACTCCCAGGTAGAGAGAAGAAGATGACTTTCCTTTGGGTTTGCTCAATTTCAAGTTATTTTGAGCTGACAGTTCTAGGCGTTGTGTTATTATTGTCTATGCAGAAAGACTGTATTTGCATATCTTTTAATAGAGATCTTTGATCATCTGATTAGAAAATTTGGCAAATACTAAAAAAAGAAAAATACCTGTCTCAACAGTTTTTTTCTCCCATGTCCTGGTGTGTAGGTGATAGAGAAGAACCCTGGAGGCTGGTGGTATGTGCAAATTGGAGAGAGGGAGGGCTGGGCCCCCTGCTCCTACATTGACAAGCGCAAAAAGCCCAACCTCAGCCGTCGGACCAGCACCTTGACCCGACCTAAAGTTCCACCCCCAGCTCCGCCTGTCAAAAAACAAGATTCTGAGGAGACTCCTCCTTCTGCTAACACTGCCTCTAAAGTCTTAGAGCCTCCGAGCAGGCCTGTGTATGAGGAACCTGAATATGACGTGCCTGCTATAGGATGTGAAGGTGAATCTGACACAGATTCCCTAAAGGATGAGCGCACTCTGGATGTGAAGATCAGCAGTGTAGTCGGTGACAAGTATCGCAGCTCTCCTCCTTCCTGCAAGGCCTCTCCTCCTGTCTGCAAGTCATCCCCTGTGTTCACCCACCGAAGATCTTCCTTTAGATCTGTGGAGGAGGTTGCAAAAGAAGAGTGTATTTATGAAAATGATGGCTTCAGGCAAAGCAGTGGCATTGAAGGGACCTCAGCCAAAGGCTCCAGTGAGCCGAATTCCCCAAGGAGCTACCATTCCTCCACAGTTCCACGCAAACCCTCTGGGTCCTCACCTTTAGCTGGCAGACCCATGAAGACCATGACACCAGAAATGAACCGGAGAAGCCAGACCCTGGGCAGACACATCGATATCAGCCTTAGGTCACAGGACAGCAGCCCCCACTCTTCATCAGATGAACTGAGCAGAGGCCCCAAAAAAGCCTCTGCTTTCAGCCGGGACGTGGAGCAAAGAATAGGCCAAAGCCCCTCCACAAGGCCTAAGCCTTCTGTCAGACCTAAACCACTCTTGACTGAATCAGAGCCTCAGAGTCCTGTAAGGATGGATATAAGCTCTCTGAGACGGCAGCTGAGGCCCACAAGTCAGTTTCGACATGGCCTTAAACCTACTCGTGGAGACGACTCTGAAACAGCCTCTGTTATCTCTTCAGAGGACTCGATGTGTTCACGCAGTACCTCAGATCTCTCTTCTGTTTACTCCAAAGGGAGCCGTGGTGATTCAGATGTAGAAGGCCCCAATATTTACCGCTCCCTGGATGCCTATAAAAAGGTTCAGGACTCTGAGATCAGCTTTCCAGCTGGGGTGGAGGTTGAGGTCCTAGAGAAACAGGAGAGTGGTTGGTGGTACATCCGCTGGGGATCCGAGGAGGGCTGGGCTCCCTCATACTACCTGGAACCTGTCAGACAAGTGGGTGATGCAGGTGGGTCAGAATCAGATGGACATGGGAGTGGTGGAAGTAAGTCTAACAGCCTGGAGAAAAATGAACAGCATGTTTTGGCCCTTAATAACATCAACATTCAGGGTCTGAGCCAGCAACATCAAAGCTTGAGGAGGAACACCCCACCAATTCCTTCTAAACCACCTGGTGGCTTCTCAAAGCCATCTGGGATGGTCAATGGAGGTGTTCGGATAAGAAACGGGGTGCGCCAGGTGGCAGTGAGGCCTCAGTCTGTATTTGTGACCACAACACAGCCAGCCAAGGATGCACACTACATGACAGGGTCTCTGAGGCGAAATGATTCCCTTGGTAGAAGTGATCACTATGGCTCTGGATCTGCTACTCTTGGTGTTCGACGAAATGCCTCCTTCAGCACCGTGCGACCACATGTAGTTGTTGAAAGTCAGACGAGGCCTGCTGAGCGCTCCAGCCTGGGATCCTCAGGGACCTCTTTCAGCACGAGCAATGTCCAGGATGCACTCAGCAGAGTTAACCAACGCAATGGCATCCCCGTGTCCACAGTCCGACCCAAGCCCATAGAGAAGAACCAGCTAATCCACAATAACCTTGGCAGAGATGTGTATGTGTCCATCGCTGACTATCGTGGAGATGAGGAAACTATGGGTTTTACTGAGGGCACTTGTCTGGAGGTTTTGGAGAGAAACCCCAATGGATGGTGGTACTGCCAGGTGCAGGACAGCCTGCTTCCCCGCAAGGGCTGGGTCCCCTCCAACTACTTAGAGCGAAAAAAATAAAACCATCCCACTCTCCATTGATGTCTTCAAGGACATAGGTGCACAAATTCTACCCACAATCCCCTCCAAGCAATATGTCCTTGAAAATATATACATTTATGAAAAGATTGTGTGTAAAAAAGAGACTGTGTGTAAAAAAAGGACACTTTTAGTGCTGGTTTACTAAAATGTATTTGAAGAGGAGTTAAAGATTTTCAATATTTTGGTTGGGAGTGACAGAAAAAAACATGGGAATGAGAACTTAAGTGAGGAAATTTGAGTAGGACAGTGTCTTTGAGAGAAAAAAAAACATGGTATGAATGGGAATGATAACCTCTTAAAGAGGTTGTCATCATATGATACAGAAGTTGAGCAGGGTAATGGCTATGCTTATTCCTGCCCTTCACTGACTATGATGGCTGATAAGTGCCTTTTGTATTTGTTCACCTGAATCGAGGTTTGAAAACCTGAATGGCAAAACATTAAATCAACCAAATCTTTAAAGAGTGCCATAGGCCTATCAACACCACCATGATTTTTTTCATAACCAACCAAGAGCCCCGCTAAAGAAAGCAAACCTAAATAAAGTGCTCTCACTGGTCCACCACAGATAAGAGAGAAAAACAGAGATTTGAGGAACTCAAATCACCACAGAATTTAGTTGTTTGAGGCTACCAAGTCATCAAGTGGACTAAGGCAACATTTTAATCTTGGTGTCAGTGTTATTTTAAATCTTTTGTTTGTTTGTTGGTTTTAGTTTTAGTGTTTATGTTATATTGTCTTTTGTTGATGCAAGTTGTCCTTAGAGAATTATTTCTGCTTTCTTGTGACATCTTTTTTCCACCAAGAGCCTAGAATTGGGAAAGTTAAAGCACCTGCCCGTCTCGTAGCATCTAACAAGGTGCTTATGTTTGATAGATTGGTAAAACAGGTATAATTTTGTTAATAGAGACTCAAGCCCCCTAAAAAATATGTTGAAAGGCATGTTTTTAATCACAGATTAACTATCTGTGATATGATGTGTATAAAAACCTGTAAAACTTGAAAATACTGGTCTCATATGTTAGTTTCCTGGAAAATCAAAGGAAAAGCTTGGAACTTCAGTGCTCTCCAGAACAAAACCACCTCCTATCTGAGTTAATAATCTCAAAAGAAACAATTAGTTTACAAAGGAACAAATGATTTTGTACATATTATTTCTTAATAATGCCGCTGTTGCGGAGATGTATTGAATTAATACTGGAAATGCGGTGAAATAATTAAAACCCAGGGATGTATTTGCACAGCATTTAGCCCACAATATGATCAAACCAAAGAGAGTTTTTTGTATTACTATTTATTCATGGTACAAGTAATTTAGTATATTCAACAAAAGCCTGAAACAAGGGTTTTAAAATAATAAAAAAAATTCCTATCAGTATCTGGAAGCACTTGATACATTTTCTCAAAATTACAGATCTATGAATCAAGAAGTAAACAAGTAAATTGCATCAATATATAGCTAACTGAAATTAAATAGGAGACAACATAATGTATTAACTTGTTACAAAGTTTAGGTGTTTTTCTTCATCTCTCTAATTATAGAGGGGTTTCATATTGTACATTATTAGTTATTGTTAAATTAGTTACCACCTTTAAATATAAAGTTAAAAACAATTTTCCCTGATAGAGTGATACATTAGAATTTTAAATTTTGAGGTAAAATTCAACTTTGTCCCGTAAATTTCAAAAGGCTGATGTTCAAGACTGCTGAAATACATTTTCTAACAATAGTTGTGGGCTCTCTAAATGAGGCTAAACACTAATTTTTCACTATGTTTCTGCTGGACAGTGTCATATTATTAAACAAAGTACAGTACCTGCTAGATTGCAGTTATCTATTTTAACGAAACCATATTTGTTATTGTTTGTTAACTTGCTACTCTGTGATCACACAGTGACAATAATGAGGAATGAAGTGGTTCAGTTTTGTGAATTAGTGCACTTTAAACCTGTTTTTATAGTGCATTAATGTAAAGATGCAGTAAATACTCAGCATATTATTTATTGAATACATTTTTTTAATTATTTAAATTTCTCTCTTTTTTTAAATTCACCTCAAGTAAGAGGTGGAACTCTAATGAGTTCTCTACAGCACAGTGACATGCAAAAGTTTGAGTAAAATTGGAGAAACAGAGACCTCCTGTGGAGGGTCACAGGTACTACAGCATGAGTTTTAATCCCATCCACAAGGCTTACCAGCTGTCCTACCTCAGTGCAACAAGAAATGCACTGCTGGTCAGTGAGTCTCACCAAGAATTGTATAGTAAGATAATGTTTTCTTTTCCTTTTTTAAAGAAAAAAATCTCAGTGCAGCTAAAAGTATTTTTGTAGAATGTGTTTGGTATTGGGCAATAATTTATTTTTTTGAACATCTAAAAAAATTCCTTTTTTCTCTATGCTGTGAGCTGCAACTTTAGCAAATCATGGGCACTTCCTTCATCTTTATTGTGCTTTACATAATGCCTGATAATATGTATATTTATTATAAATAGTTTGACAATCACTTTATTTCCCTGCTCAAAATACAACTGAATGGTTGTAGAAATTATCATTGTAACATAAACTGGCCTTCACTGACCTGATGATGCAATGATGATGATACTGAATCAACAAAAAAGAAGCAAATAAATAAAAAATATTATCTTTCAGTTAAAAGTATGAGATATTTGCAATGGTAATAAACAAATCATATCAGGATATAGAATCAATGAAATAATAAATTAAATGTTGAAGTTTTCTGCTAGACATAAGACTCCTTCCCATCCAGACGAAGGCATTATGTAAATGTGTTGAATCACTGTTAAAATTTTGCTTCAGCACATACTATTATTGCATATCACTTTGTTTGATCAATCTGAATTTACTTGGCTGAAATAGCAAGGGAATTATTCTATGTCAAACATACATTTAGCTGTGCAGCATCTTTTCTTTATTCATACTATTGTCTTTCCTAATCTTACCCTTTTTCAGCCTTTTTGTCAAATACTGAAATATGTATACCTGCGAGGAAATGTGCAATAGAAGCACATCATGCTTCAGCAAGAGGAAAAATATCATTGGTCTCGAAAAACATGAACATTCTCATTACATCTGTGGGGAGTGGATATTCCCAGTCCAACTGCCAGTCATGAGTTTTTACCAACATTTTATGTATTAGTTTAAGTTCAAAAGAGTGAAGGTGAAAGGCCCTTGAAGCATCTGAAAACTCATTGGACCAAAGCAGTCGTATGTGACATCTCATTATTATCCTGGTGTGATGGACTTTTATAATAACTAACATGAAAAACCCTTTGCTCCTTTGTGAAAGGCATGGCAGAAACCCGCTGACCCACTCTGTATTGACATTATACAGCCATCTGGGATCTTCTTCACAGATGGAGAGACATGAGCCCATTATCAGGGGCCAAAGTGGCCCTGCTCTGAGCTGTCACGTTCGTGCCTGAATGGAATTTTGATAGTTTCTTGTATTTGTGTTGCTGTTATTTCTTTTCCTTTTACGTTGTTTTGTTTTCCCTCTGAGGTCTGTCCTCTCTGCACCTATGCGAATGCCTCTTTTGACAATTACCCCACCGCTGTTAAACCACCTTCTGTCAAAACCCACCAATCACCACGGCAGAGGTGATGGAACCGTAGGTGCCGGCGGTCAAAGAGGAAAACGGAGGGAAAGTCTCAGCGGTAAACAAGAGAGTGGGGAGATGAGTGCTCCTTCAGGCCATTTCAGTTCAATCCATCAACTTCCATGATGTACGCCAAAAATAGAAAAACCCTTATTTTTCTCTTTGCAAAGCCCCAGGCAGGCCTTATTGATGTGCTACAGGTGAATACGTCATTGTGCTAAAGACTTCTTGTATGTACAGGCCAATACACACAGTTCTCTGTTTTGTCAGGCAGGGGTTTGTGTCCATAAATCCTTTTGTTTTGGATAGTTTGAGGGGAAGGTCCACCTTAAAGAAAAGGTCTTACATTTTGAGAAATAACCCTGATATCCTTTCTTGCCAAGAGATGACAAGATGAGAACAACTCTCATGATGCTAAGATATGGTGTTAAAATAATTATTCAAAGCATAGTTTATTTATTTGTTTGATAGGTATCTTTAAATATAAAGCTAAAGCCAGGCAAAGTTTAGCTTAGCTTAGCACGAAAAGTGTTGTTTTTTACCAGAACATTTTTGTTGAAAAACCAGGTATGACGCAGATCATCATTCAAACCAGAGTATTTTTATATGTCTTAAAACTTGTCCATAGGGGACCTTCTCTAAATATTGAGCCAAAGCCAGGAGATGGTTAGCCTAGCTTAGCAGAAAGAACAGCTAGCGTGGCTCTGTTAGAGGGTGAAGATATCTGTCAACTCCTATGAAGTTCCCTACTTACCTTTTCCATTTTCCATTTTTATGCTAAGCTAAGCTAAGCTTATCTAACTAGCACATGGCGTAAGCTTTGTATCCATCGTTCAGACATGAGGTTCGTATTAATCCTATCTAACTCAGCAAGAAAGGCATTGAGTTTATTTCCCAAAATGTCAAACTGCCTTTAAGTTTCAGGCTTCCTTGTCAGTCTGGCCCACCAGTTCAGCCTTTCTCAGCCAAAACATTCTTAAACCTGCATGCATCCACACAGCAGAATGGAAATGGAATTGGAATAGATAATATTTTTTTCCTTTCCGCCTGCAGAACTGAGTGTATGCGCACATGCCAACACACACTCAATGATGATGGGGAGTCAGTCATGTCAGAGGAAACATATGAGTTTCCTGAACCAGCCGGGTGAAACAGTTCTGCTGTGCTGGCACCTGTGTTATTCCTCGCTCTTTTTATTTTAACAAATGGACAGCTTGTGGGGCGTGAAGCTCCTTAAGCGCCGTTATCCTAAACATAGCTGCTGCCATAGTGCGTTTGCTCCTAGTTCTACCTTCTCTCTGCTCCACAATTCTCATTCTTTCCTTGCCAGACGTTTTACATCTCTCCCTTCCTCGACACAGCCAGCAGCTTCTTCTTGAAATGATTGAGATATCACTGGGGGGGAGGGGGGGGCATGTATGTATGTGTGTGTTTTTGCATGATGAGATGGATTGTTGCAGGTGTGCTCAGGTGAAGTGAATTTGGAGGTCAAGGAGGAGATGTGCGAGAGCGGGATGTAGGGAGACACAAGATGGATCAGATAGTGAATTCTAAGAGACAAGGTGAGAGCGAGGTGAGAGGAGCTCTGCTTTGATAGGAGGGAGATGAAAGGCTAGTGGGCACTGTTTCCACACCGCAAACTATGAAAATAATTCCTTCCAAGAGGGAGCCCATTTTATCCAACTACTTCTTCTCTGAATAACCCCGGACCTAATGAGCTCTCCGCTTCCGAACCTGAGCAGCGAAATCTCATTACTCCAAACAATGTTTTAATTGCAGCACTTGACGGTTTAGAAACTGCTTCAAGAGATACTGCAAATCAGTAGGAGACAAATGAGTTCACACTGCAGCAGCTGCTCTCAGTCCCAGTCTCCATCCATAGAATAACTTTTAAAACTGATCCTACGTCTGATTTTAAGCTTCTTTTAGTGTCAGTGTCCTCAGATCTTATGTAGCCCTCAGGGTGTAGGAGTTGAGCTGGGTGAGGAGAAAGTTTTGGGTTTTAGACAAAAATGGAGGATTTTCTGTCTCTTTTTTTGCCCTACTCCTTTGAGCTTTTGCAGAGAAAGTAATTGAATGTTATCAAACTGTAGCACAGGATTTGAAAGGTTTATTCACATCTAATGAAACAAGCTTTAATTCATTATCAAACAGATCAAAAAAGGGACACCCAGCTCTGGAATGGAGTGATGCCTGAGTTAATAAAGGCAGTCGTTTGGTAAAAGGAGGGGTAGGTTTGACAAGAAAGTTGAAGTACGTGTGTGGGAGCAGGTGGAAGGTATTTAGGGGGATGATTTTGTATGTTTTTTAATTAATACCTAGTTTTAGTTTGAATGTGAGAGTAGAAAGAGAAGAACAAGTGAAGCTACGGAGTTTGTTCTCAAGCACTTGGTGAGGAAAAAAAATCCCAAGCCTGTGAATCATGAAATGCTGATTATTTATGTCATTCTGAAAACTTCCTCACAGAAGCGCGGTTGTTTGACGCGCCAGCGGGCATCAGTGGGAGCTGTCTCCGAGCTCCAGAAAAAAAAGAGGCTGTGTCGAGGAACGAGGCATGCCGCTTTGTCTCTGTGGCACTTTCCTTTGTCTCTGTTTGAATCCCTGTTTCTAATTAGCACAACAGTGTGTCTTAATTAACCTTAACCAGTCAGTTGATATTTAAGTGCTAACAGCTTTCTTATCAAGAACAGTGTGGCGGCTGCCACTCTGCGTGGGAGCCTGTGATGCTGGTCGTAGCTTAGCCACATTTTGGAGGTGGAGGTGAGCTGTCAGAAGTTATTGATGTTTCATTCAGCTGAAGTAGATTGATGGGAAGGTGCAGCCTGTTTCTTTAGCTTCGATGATGCATATGTAGAATAGAATTTGTTGCCACCCTGCTGTGGAGAGCAACGTGCCAAAAAACACTCAAAAGCTCGTTGCCATCAAGCTCTTGATCTGTAAGTTCTGACAAAAACAATCTGTTACCAGCACATCAACCACGCTACAAACACAATAACAACTACAGGCCTCGAGTTGGACCAAAGGAGGTGCTATTATTTTCTTTTCTTTTTTTAAAACCATTGTTATGCAAATTGTGTTTAACTCTTGCAAAGTCCTTGTTTTCAAAAGAAATGCCATGAGGAAGCTGAGGAGGTTTATTCCACTGTAAATGTCAGTGAATCACCCAACGATGATTCATCTCCCCACCAATTCATACATGGTGACAATTATCTGATCAAAGCATCATCACACTGTACACCAGTGCTCTAGGAGGAAATACAAAGAAAGCAAATGCTGTCCAAATTCCTTTCAGATTGGAGATGTTCTGCACATGTGCATTCCTTTTGAAAACAGGGCATTTTCTTATCTACCGTTTCATTTTGACAAGTCTTGTTCCTTTTTTTTCGTATCTTGTACATGTTTACATTGTATCTCGCATTGCCCAAAAGAGAAACAATATTAAATGTATTATCTTTGTTGTTTTAGTCGGACTCCTTTTGATTTGTCACAAACTTCCAGTCACATGCTGCAGATAAAGAGAGGCAAACCCCCTTCAATACTGCAACATAGCCAGAAAGGATGTGACTGTAATATTACAGATTGAGACATTTATCTCTATTCACCTTATTGTGAAAGCCAGATTAGGTTAGTTTAGATGTGGAAGAGCAGAACAGTGTGGCTGGTTATATATATAGCAAGGTATGACTTATGAGAGAAAAGTGTGAGGAGGTTGAGAGCGACGAATGAAGACGAATGAGCCCTCAAAGCCCCAGTTTCCCACTAAAGAGGAGAGCCGAGAATTTTCTGCTCCCCTGTATCCAAACGTGTGTGTGGAAAGATTTATCACTTGTGTCCAAAGTTACAAGAAATATATATGCTCACACCTTTGTCCTGTAGATGCACCACAAACCCTCACCTCTTAAGGGAAAATGCAGGTTTGCTGGAGGATTTGGCTGATCAAACTCTCATTTAGACTCTTTAGACTCTTATGACAGAAAATCAGATGAACACGATGATGAATTTGGTTTGATTATGTAAATTATAGGATATTTAAACATGCTGACATTGAGATATTATCGCTATGCAAAGAGGATCTGGCTATGTTTAAAAATCAGTTTCACATTAGACCTTTTAGTACACACACGGTGACATAAGCATTTATTTGGAGTTTTGTTTCTCAGATATTTAAATCAAATGTCCATCCTAATTTTAGCTATGTAATTAGTTTAGTATAGGTTTTCTAAAATTCTAGTCTAATTCTAAAGCTGCTGAATGTTTATCCATGGTGCAGGTAGCATGCTGTGGATTTTTCAGAGCATTTATGCTGGAAACAGCTGAACCAAAATAGTAAAGCTGTATACTGTATGATTAAAAATATTAGCTAAATAAACACACAAAACTGAAGAATTTGGGGAAAGTTCAGGGTTAGTTTAAATGGATTTGACACAACAGGTGACACTTCTCACACTCATTGACCTATTAGTATTAAAATATTAATTAGTGCTGCCTTAATAGGTCGTCAAACAGGTAATTACAATTTTGTACCTAAAGTGACCATGTTAAAATAAAACCCTTCATGTGTAAACACACAGGTGACCATAGCAATGTATTGCCACTAGATGGCTCTCTTGAAACAGACATGCTTCAACCCACATCAGTGTTGATAGGACAGACAGTGAGCAACGAGAAATTTTCATATGAATAGACCTGCACATTACATTCTGCATATGTACGTTGACATTTGGTCTTGAAATGAAATTCTATTATGATCTGTTCTTTTTATACAGCATAACTAATAATATTGGGTGTGAACACTGAAGGATGATGATCTCTGGTAGGGCTTTGAATGCTCAGCTGAACAAAGACAAGTATTAGATACACTTGTATGAAATATTTTCTTGAGATTATTGCTCATATTATTCAGTCAGCTCTTTTATATGGAGATGTCATGAGTCATCTCTTGCAGACACAGATAGATAGACGGCTATCAAGAAGCGCTAAGAGGACATCTGGATGATGTGCTTCATGAATTTATAGTGCAGTCATTTTAGCAGGAGCATCTACATCTACAGTGTAAGTTTCAAAGCAGGGCACAAGTATTTCTACTGATGTCTTAATCCCCTACCTGTCACAATGAGGCCCCCCAGCAGCTGTGGTAGGGGACAGAGGGTATGTATGATACAACAGAGGGCCTGGGCCCCAAGATGACTTAGCATTGTGTTTCACGGAGTCTCGGTGCCAAAGGTCAAGTGCACATAAACACTATTAACACTCCATAAGAATGACCAATATTATGCCAGAAAAGAAGAAAGACCATGAAACATAATGTAATGAGGAAGCAATGTTTGAAGCAAACATGCTACAGTTAACACAGTCACTGGTGCAGTTATACAGTATATTGACTGAGCAAACAGACAAATCGAAACACATTAACACTGAAATACAAGAACCACAAAAAATACTAGTTTGGTAAAATTTGGTATTTTCAACCTAGTGTGATGTTCATTTCTGAAGCAGCTGACAATCTTCACCCGACATGAACTTAGTCACTTGGCTTGGGGCTTTTAACTGCCTCACAGGAGACAGTGCCTGAAATTTAGAGCATCTACAGTTTAATAACAGCTTCAGAAAATTAAGAAGGTCTTGAGTGGTGATTGCTTTGTCAAAATAAGTATTTTTATTTTAATATCTTTGCACTAACAAAATATTACCAACACAAACTTCAGTGTAGACTTTATATATATATATTTATTTGTGTACTCACTGTATCCTATAAAATACAAAAAGAGACATCCCTATTTTCAGTGTGTTGCATTATGAAAAGTTTGAGCAGTACACGAGTGACTCATCTGACACCTTTGCTGCAGAGAGTTAGTGTGCAATAATGAATCTGCAGCTTTAGTGTGTTAATCATTCTTTCAGAAAGCTCTTACAGATCTACTGTCCATTAGACGGCAGGCAACAATTTAAGATTAGAGAAATCAGAGAAATCTATGTGGCTTGTTAACATGCAGTTACCAAAAATTGGAATTGGTGGATATTTACAACAAAGTTGACTTGATACTTTATGTTGTTCCTTTCTCTTAACAAGTTCTTTCTGCTGGTATTGTTAGAATTTAACAATTTTGTTGAAGGTTTCTGAGGGAAGTTTTAGAGTGATGTGCATAAAAGATCTGACTAGGCCCTTTAGGGATTATAGAAAAAAAGAATTGTTGCAGATCTTTTGTTTTTTTTTTTTTTTTGTTGAGGACTTTCCTTATCACTTCCTAATTTTCTTTTTTTGATTCTTAGAAGAGAGCAATATTTTGGGTGTTTTTGCCCTGCGTTGTCTTTTTGTATGTTACCTATTAGCTGGTGTGAGAATATTAAACTTGCTGCAGAGTCTTGAATTTCTTGATGAGATTTTTATTTATACATTGTAGCAGACTGACCTGCATGTTGGTGAGGTGCATTTTTATTTTCTTTTCGCCGAGGCATTTATCTGATTGCCCTGTTTTTTGTTTTCCTCAACCATCGTCCAATTAAAGCAGTAAATTTTAGAAGTCAGATGTTCTGAGTTCATAGGAAGGCCACAAAGGGTGCATTTGTATTGTCAAGCACTTCTTTGAATGTTATTTCAAACATGAAACAAACCATTTTTTTTTTTGCTCAAACACATCTGGAAAGTTTATTAACCACAATCATTCAACTCCCACTGTACAGAGCTCACAAACACTTGTTGTTTCAAAAGAAAAAGAAAGCAAAAATACAGGCTTGCAAAGTACTTGAGCTGCTGAGTCACAACATTTGACATATACATATACAATATTTCTAGCCACTGGTTCCAGTCTACATGAACACTAACAGCGTTCCACTCTGAGGCTCGTCTGCTGTTGGTCCCGGTGCTCACGCAGAGTCAACAGATTGCTCATGCATGACAAAATGTACTAAGAGCTCAAGAAAGAATCTCAAATAGTGGCAATGTAGAAGAAAGCAAACACACAAAAAAAGCAGGTTTGGAGGAATTAGCCCACACATTATTGATGGACAAATAAATAGTATATTACAGGATCAGTGACATTCAAGGAGCCTGTGTAATCTGGATGCAAAAACAAGATTAAAAAAATGACATTACATTATTTTATTAAGATGTATACAGAAAAAGTTTTAGCTTTGTATGAATTTTAGTTTGTGCTTCTAAATAAATCTGGTCCAAAAACTAATGGATGTAAATTAGAAAAAAAAACTGTATACAGGTTTTTGCACCAAGGGAATTACATTTATATAATGTATTAAAATATCGAAAACAAAAAGGATTTTCTTCATTTGGTCGGAGTGTCTGCGCAAAATAAAACATGCCGAGTTCGAGTCTAACAGAGCAACGCTGGCCTACGTTTACAGGATTACAATCAGTAGCTTTATAAAGTGACATTTATCATCACCATACGATGATGGCTTTCAGACTATGTAACAATAAGAGATATAAAACCAGAACGGGTAAAGGGGTTCCCTAATGTGGGCATACACACAGACAGATAAATTACAAAAAAGAAAACCTGAAATTCAGGGATTGTAGTAAAACCAAAAGTTTATATTTTGCACCCCAAAGCAATGAAGTTTCGATTGTGCACTGCATCTCTTATTGCGGCAAGGTACAAGCATCCCTCTATATACTGACTACAAGAATAAATTTAGATTCTCATTGATTTTGTTGCGCAAGAAAACAAATCTTAGAATCATGATTATCAATTAAAACAAACCTTAAAGGAAAACAAAAACACCTTTTTTCTTTGTTTTTTTAACTCAACCACATCAATAAAAATAATTTTCTCTCTAAACACATAAGTTAACATTCAAATGTGAATTAACACTTCAAGCAGTAGCGAAATCAAACTGTAATGGGGGAGGAGGGATGTGTGAAACATCACTGTCAGCATTTGCCAAAAAAGGACAGCTGGCAAACACCATAGCAGCAGAGGTTTAAGCCCCGTTTGTTGATTATCTACAAAATGAAGTACAATGTAATTTTCAAAAGCAGCCTCTCAGCTTCAAATGATGTCCTGTAATCAATTATGGCTTACTGCTGAATTGGTGTATTTACAGCTGAAAATTCAGGGCGGTGTAGCAAGACATTTTGAAATAAGGGAATAAGAATCATACAAATATTCAAAATACAAGCTTATTTCTTGTCTATGCCTCTGAACTAATTTCTGTAAAGGATCTTTGCTGCTGGTGAAAGGCCTGTAATATTAAAATATTAAACATTTTAATAACTGGATATTGTAAATTTAATGGATTTACATGGATATCATGTTACAAAAATAACTCTAAATTTCTGTGCTTTTTTTTCTCCTCTGAGCGAGTGTTATGTGCCGCACATTAGCATTATTTGGTAATTATGAGGGGTTTTGGAAAATGACAGAGAGCATACAATACATTGGCGTATAACAAATGAACGCTCTGTGGGTTAAGGCAGGAGGCTGTGTTATATCTGTGGTGACTTATGAAACCATGGTAACAATCCTTTGACTTAATGTGTTGTTATGGGAACTAATGTTTGACTCACAGGAAGTAGGCTCTGAGTATAAGTCTGTCATTGGCCATTCTTCTCTTCCGCTATCTGTCTCATACCATTACCAAAGTCCCCATCACTCAAGCAAGCAACCTACATGCTCCAGGGATCAGTTACGATAAAGACTTGGATCTTGCAATAATGCAGGCTTGCTTGTTTTTTTTTCAGACAGGAATGGTTGTAAGGATATACACCAATATTTCTTTCTTCTTCTCTTTCTTATATATTTTATTCCTAAGGCCCATATCTTAACCTGCAACAGTGCTGCCAAAACAAGTTCCCCAAGTTCTGACACTTACAGCAGAATGATAACGACTTTAACGGGAAAGACACCGCACTGTAGGAAGTGTGGAGCTGGGTCTGACTTACTGAGGAACTGTTTTAGGGGACCTGTCAATTAATCATGAGGGCTCACAGTGTATCAGGCATGTCTGTAGGTAAAGTTTAGGAAAAATGTTTACATCTTCTAAAAAAAAGATAGCTGGCCCTGAGGAGAAACCAAATTACTGTGTTTTCAACTTTCTGTTTCCCTTCATAGAGTCAGAGCTGCTGAGTTTACTTTACAAAGGTTTGTTGTTTGTTTGAACTAATGGAGGTCTTTCATTCTCTCTGTCAATAGTGGGGCATTTCTGACAGGATGATGCTGATTTCAGTGCAACACACCACATTGCAGAGCAAGCAGCTAGCTAGCACAACAATATAGCTACCACCGACGTTTGCAATAAAACTACCATAAAGGTACATAAGATTAAACAAGTACGAGAGGAGTTACAATCCTACTGAATATACTCAGCACCACCTTGCATCTCTAAGCACACCACTCACTGATTATCACCACGACAATTACAGGAACCTGTCAATTTATTATTACGCTGCCAGACTGACTTTTTCTTTTCCACTGCTCAGTAACACACAGACACAAGTTGTGACATACTGAGATAATTACCTGCTGCAGTGTGGTGGTATACTTCAGAGCTTCAGTCATCCTCTAAGAGAACTATTACGAGACATTCAGCCCCAAAGTGACTCATTTGCTTTGTTGCAAATGAGTGATAGTCCCTAAATCTTACATGGCTCCAGAAATGAAAGAATTTTGGAATTGGTTTGGTTTCTCTCCTTCAAAGTCTCAAAATCCTGGGAGAGAGTGAACAATCTTCAGCTAAGAATAAAGTTCTTGTTGGAAACCCCCACCACTTCAATTGCCAAGAGAAGAAGAGGGGCTGTGACAACAACTCTAAAGTGAAAGAAACCTTCCAATTGAAGAAGTACCTGCTTTGGAAAAGGTCATGCGAGAGGACCCACCATCAATAATTGTATGAAAATACTAAATGAAAGTACCAGAGTTCATTTTCCCTGAACTTTGACATTTCTTTCCCTGACTCTGGGATTTTGCTGTTCCGAGGGAGGTCATCCGTTTCCTTACGTGCTCCGGTAGGTCTTGATTATGTCTTTAATCTGCCTTCTGCAAATGGGACAGCAGGCATTGGACATCTTCTTGAGTTTGAGGCCACAGGTGTAGCAAAGACACATGTGTCCACAGGCGTAGATGACTGTGTCCACCGAGTTCTCGTAACAGATAGAGCACTCATCGGACCAAGGCCCACGGCCTGATGGGAACGTGGGTGACTTGGGGAGGCTGACTGGTGAATTTGGGGTTGTCCCTGTGGTGAAATTGAAATAAGATTAAAAATCCGTAAACACGATGACAGCCAAAGTCAACCTGTTACATGTTAGCTACTTCCCTTGCTACTAGCCTTAACTAGTCTGTAGCAGTGATGTATAAATCTAGATAATGAAATTTCAGTGCATTTCAGGACATTCAAGATAAAAAATGTGTCCCTTTACTTATCAAGGAATTAACTGACATGAAAATCACATCCACTGAGTGAGTGAAGCGAAACAAATTGGCAATCCATTCTGATTGTCAGGCCTCAAAAGCAAGTGTGTGTAGGAAGTTTTGTATGTCTTGAACTATCTAAAAAAGAGACATTGCATCAGGATCATTTACGTAACAGTGCCTTGTGACATAACAACATGTGCTGAACATTTTCCTACATCAGCTGCAGCTGCAGCAGCGGTGGGACCATAAAGCGCTGGCCATTGTTCCTAACTACCGCAGGATGACATCTGCTCACTCTCCCATTCTGGCTTTCACTCAGTCCCCTGTGGGGTGATTGATTCTCTGCTACTGTAGAAGCTCTCTATCTGGGTGTACCTACCCCCTGCTGAGCTGCAGTAAGCTGCGGAGCACAGGCCTCCGTTCAGCACTGGATCAGAGCTGCCACTGCCCAAGGCGCTGGGAGTGTGTGGGGAGGAAGAGGGTGAGCTGGGGTTTGACGTGGCCCGTGGATCCCCGAGATGAGTGGAACCTAGGCAGAGCAGAAGGAGTCAGAGATTAGTTAGTTCAATTAATTAGGTGTTAAGAATTAATAAGGACTAAAAGTAACCAGTTTCAAAAAATGCTGTGTATTTTGTTTAGTGAATTACTGATACTGGTCTGACTGATACTGGTTAACATGATCTGACATACAGTATGAGGTGCACTACAAATAGCATAGAGAAGATTGCTGTATCCTAAAAACCATGACACAAAGCCACAGAACACTACAGTAAATAGGTTTTCTTATTGATGACTGCTTTTTTGGTAAATAATAGTGCAGACAATGAAATACAGCAGGTTTTTTTCCACTCTTAAGCCATTACATTTATAGTCATAGTCACAGTCACAGTCATAGTCATACAGAGACAGCACCTAATTCTGTAAACATTTTTAGACATGCTCATATATTCATCACTGAGGAGAATATTTCTTCCTTTTTAAGAACATTTGTCAGCCTTCTCTGTTCTTTTCACATCCTACATTAACTTGATGGACATAGAAACAACTGGGAATTCCAAAAACAAGTTTAGGGAACACATGTTGGAATGCCAATGATGCCTGGCGGCATGTTTGGCATGACAGACTACATTCAAAATCATTATCATAACACAAGTTCAACATGAATCACTAAAACTGCACTAATTCATATTTGAATAATGAATCAAATGACTTTGTGTGATTAGAAATGGGTGGCTCATAACGATGAACCCACAGACATCATCTCTCACTGCTGCATCTGAATTCAGAATCGCACTTCTTTGCCATGCTGTAAGAAGACAGTGCTGACTGCATGATAGTGTTGACAGAATTTTTCAATCCCCCAGAACAGAAATACCACAACAGTTGTACTTTAAACTTTCTTCAAAATTTCTCAGAGTTGAACTGAACAAGTATCCAGTAACAGGTTTATATATAACTTTTCTCCTTCAACTTTAGGCCACGAAATTATCAATCCCCCCTTTGCAGAATCAGTGTTGTGACATAAAACTCAAATTAAGACCCATGTTACTCTGTGTCTGGATTTGTAACTGATAACAGTTTAGACAAAGCAACTTTGCGGGGTGATAATCTTTTAAATGTTTGTTTTTTAGCTGGTTGTATTGCCAGTAAGTGCCCCAAAAAACAAACAAAAAAACTACAGTTAATTCCACTTTAAATTTTTGTTTTTTGCAAAAGTGTAGTATCAGCAGAGACACGCAAAATGTGATGTTTTTTTTTTTTCAGAATTAGTGCTTCCTACAGGCAGTTTCTAATGTCACCAATCATGTAGTATGCTCTGTCATTTAAAATTAAATTACTTTAATAGTTCACCATCAGAGGTATTGCAGAGAGTTCAAAATACCCTACAAATTAATATGCAAATTAGCTGTCTTGCAGAGCAAGCATGTACCATCAACAAAGAATTCCCATTCAATGCTTTGTTGCTTCTCAACACAAATGCTGATTACTTTAATTACCTTCCCTGCAGCTTGCTGTCAAAAAATAGCACACAACAACTGCAGCAGAAATCAGCTGCTGTGGGCACAGTGTGGATATTATTATAGGGTGGATATTTACCCACTCTATTTCAAGACCTGCTTTTTTACTAAAAGCTTTACTAAACTCTGGTGAATAGGAGCATTTTATGGTGTGTCTATGAAACCACAGTCATATGTTTTGGCAAAGTCACCACCAACACTGACTAGTGACATCATGATGACAGCACCACACTGACGCATGATCTGCCAGACTGCATCTCTCTATCGCCATCTGCACCAGCCGTCTGATCAATCAAGCCGAGCGCCAGCAGACAGAGGCCCATTTCACTCAAAGGGCCAAGCCAATAATTGGCTACTGGAATTCAGAGAAACTGCCCCATAACTGCCATGGTCATAACAAGTAGATATGTTTTTTTCATGGTTGGTATGTTGCCATGTCAATGCTGTTTGTGACTATATTAGGAAATGTTTCGTGTGTCAACAATGTGGGGTATGTGGGTATGTATGTGAGAGTGGGTGTAGGTGTGGGTGTGGGGGGTGTGTGTTTGTGTGTGTGTCTCAGGGAGGTTATGGAGTAGTTACTATAAAATATCTTTAGTTTGCATAACTGGGGGTTGCCCTGGTGCCCTGGTTGCTCCTTATTTTTAAGAGGTCACACTCTGGGCAGCAACACACTCCTTATCACAGCAGGGTATGTAAGATGCTCAACCCATTGTCTTTGTGCAGATACAAGACAGACCACTAGTATAAGCATACACTTGTCAATATTGATGGATTGCTATGCATCACAATTAAACTCATATTTTGTTGTTTCTGCATGATGTGTTAAGCATTTAAAGCAATGTAGACTATGTGACAAGACCAAACTGTGTCAGTTTGGTCTAACAATCATTATACTGACACATTATAAGTATCATGTTGAATTAAAGGTAAAGCTTAAAAGCTCACATATTTTACTTAAACCACTTTGTTTGCACTGCATGTTATGTTTACTCCAGCCATACCATGCAGTCCTGTGGCACCACTGGTCCCACAATGCAACTGAAAAAGCTTTCGCTGTCCTCCCTCTCTGTCCATTTCTCTCTGTTAATCCCCCTGGCAGGCGGGCACCTCCGATCCAGGGCAGCTGAGGCAGGATCTGTGGTGCCCGGCCCTGATCCCGCCTGTTCCCCACTAGATTAAACAGACCTGTGTGAACAGCTGTGAGAGACAGGCTGCCTCTCTGTGGCCACATCTCTGGTGCATCCATCCATCTTTAGCACCCACGAGTACATCTATGGAGAGAGCGTCTGCCTTTAAAACATGGCAGGTATGCAGAGTATGTGATGAGTGAGGTGGGTGTGACTTGGATTGCAGAGGAGGACGGTGGAGGTCGACGGTTGATGGCTTAGCGTATGTTTGTGTGTATAAGGATTTCAGCTTTGGGGCTCCTGTGAGTTACAAGTTTGGGACAATTTTACAACTCAACATAAGTGGAGGGGAAGGGGTTAATGGAAAGTCTCTGGACCTGCTTGAAGACTGAAAAACAAACAAAAAGAAAGAATGAAGAACAGGGAAAGGACCCTTGAAAAAAAGTTTACATTGAGATTACCTTGGTAAAACACAAATCGTCTAAAAATGGGTGGCCATTAATTTAATTGCAGAGAATCTTTTGTTCTCAGGCATATCAGCAAAAATGTGCACTTAGGCTCAGTTCTTTGTGTGTGTTTCGATCAGATGAGAGGAAAGCAGCTCAGAGGGTAGAAGTTTAAGGTCATGACTTACTCTGCTGCATAAAATGGTAACAGCCTCTTTTCTGTGGTGGAGATATAATCTTCAGAGCCAAAAAAGCTGTTTTGATGGGAGGACACACTCACACATCCCTGAGTTTTTTTTATCATGTTATCAGGTGAATTGAGCGGTATTTGTATTTGTATTTATGTGTAAAAACACATGTTTACATGTACACATTTATGCCTAGAATGATAAAGGTTCCAAAGAGAAACATCTGTGTTTTAATAGTTAGAAAATATGTCTAAACTTCACTTGATCAAATGGAGCAGCTTGTTTTTTTGTTTGTTTAGCCTTGAGCAGCAACACATGCCAGCTCCTTTCACAATTTGCACAAGTTTAGAAAGCCTGATAACAAATTCAATACTATGTTTTAATGGTATGCTATATTAGTATTAAATGTGCTGTATGTAACATTTCAGTACAGTTCAAATACAGAGGTTTAAAGGAATACTGAATATACAAGGTTGCTGCCAAGAGTGTTTAGTGCCTAAATGAATGTCGTGTGAAAGACATGAAATTGTTCTCATAAAGTGAGTTGAGCTCCATTTTATACTGTGCTTCATACTGTGACCCGTTCATGAAGACTGGGTCAAATAATTTTAAGTGTACTGGACTATCTTTTTTTTTTTTTTGACTCAAACATAGTCATGTGAAATTAAGTGACTTTAACCTTTAAGAAATTGTTCTGTCATTGTTGCTATAGAGTCACATATGGAACCTTTAATGTATATTAACAGATGTGATGTATTTATATTTACATTTTTTATTTATTTATCTTTTCATTTTTCAAGAAGTAGAACCTCTATCTTTATGTATCCCCCCAACTCTTTGATCAAATCAATATCCTGGTAGACAGACTCAGAGAAAATTCAGTTAAACATGTAGATTAAGGAGAGAACAGAGTGATTATTGGGATAGCACAAAGCATTTTCTGATCACGTCATGGTATGCTACCTTTTATATACTTAATTTTAGATGACAAATGTGCATGTGTACTACAGCAGGGGTACACATGTGATACAGGGAGGGACAGAAAAATGAGGCAGGGTGCAAACAAATGATAAGGAAAACAAAAACAACTGAATGTGAAGAGAAGAAAAGAGTAGAGAAAAGAAGAGGACACCAACTAAGATGACAGAAGTTGAGAAGAGGAGGAGAGAAGAGTGTGGCAGCTGCAGTGTATGAGAATGTGGGTGGTGAGATGTTTCACTTGAGCATGAGCGCGCTGACATTTTAATGGAATCTATAATACATGCGAAGTGGGTCACTGGATGGGTGTCCTATTTCCACACCACAAGGCAGAAGGTCCCTTCAATATCTCTCTCTCAAAGTTTAACTGTCAGCTGGTCTGTTTTCACCTCCTCCTTTGGTATAATCGAACTAATAAGATATAAGTGAAGTAGAGACACATAAACTGCATGTATGAGTTGTTCTCTTTCATGGGGTGAGACTGTATGTGATGTCTTGACATGAAGAGCTGAGAAAATACAGATTTTGTCAGAATCTGATAGATTGACATTAACACGGCATGTTAACTTTAGAAACCATAGCATCCTAATGGTTATCACACTATATTACTATGTTAACTGAATGTATACATGTGAACCTAAAATGATACTATGCTATGGGCAACATGTGATCCAAATCCATTCGACTGTACTTAGGCTTAACCATTCTTTGAGCTAGCTGATGCTGAGATATACATCTTAGTTTCACTTAAATTGTGATATCATTAGTAATAGAGAACCTGATCATTACTGATTTAAGCAAAAACACTGTCTTTCTTCTGGTGACACACTTGCTTTTCTTTTGGCCTACGCATCCATCCAATTTTGTTTCCGTGTGTATTATGGGAGTGAATGAGTCACAGTTTTTGGCTTTTAGTTGTTTTCTGAGTTTGAAATTTAGGTACACTGTTGAGATTTTGGCCACTAGTAGAACTATATAGAAAAGTCCTTAAGGATGACAGACCAGGGGAATATGGGTATAAACAAAGAAGAAAAGTAATGTGCCAACATGGTGAAGTATGTGATGACAAGCTCATGGGCCAAAGTGTTTACTAGTAAATTAATTGCTGGAGATATATTTTTGTATTACCAAATAACAGGTATCCGTTTTCTCAAGAAAAATCCCAAATACAATCAGTGAAGGGTTAACCAGTGTAGGCAGAAGGTAGGTCAAATAGCAGAGTCTTTGCTCTGAGAGGCTGTTTACAAATGAACTGTGATGTATTTGGAATAAACCCCCAGCAAGCTTTTCTGAGTAGGAGATACTGTTTGACGGCAGAAACAACATGACTGCTCTCGTGCAGGAATAGCAGGAATCTTTGCTTGCCCTTGCTTTATTATCGCACTGTAGAAGCTGATGATGATGGATTTGACTGTGACAATGCAGGAGGTCAACTTGGTGTCTTGATCGTCATCTTTACAGTTTAATCCCCTCAATCTGGTAATACATATTGAAGTATGTTATGGACACCACAAAAAGTGAGTAAAATGCAGTGAGTATGGAAACAGAATGCATTTCTTTAAATAGATTTATGACAGAGAGCAAATTTAAAATAAAAAAAGAATTACTTCTACTGCAAGTACTACTAATAGAAGTAATGCAGTATAGATTTCATCTGCCATCATTACACTGTCCAAGCACTCTTGGCTGACCTGAGCTACCCTGATATATATGTTTGAGTATGCCTGTCCTATTAGGAAGGTCCATTACTTCATGCTTTGTTTGAAGTGAGAGGCCTCTGTGATGACTGCTTTATCTCGCCATCCTGAGGAGCAGGAGCCCATTGGGACTGCCAGGCTTTCAAGTTTAACATCCCTAACTCCAAATAAAAGACATGGCTTGAATTCAGCTCAACTGAAGGCTAAATTGCTCCCCAGTCAACACAAGGCAATAGATCAAGAGTTGCAAGAGTGAGATAAGAGATGCTTCCTAATTCAAGGCAGCTGAACGGTAAAGATGATTCACACCTCAGTGGGAATTCCAAGATCTGCTCGGATAAGGAGATGTGCCTCGGACCGGTCTCATTGTTCTCTGATTCCTGTTTTGTTGTGCTGCCAAGCCTCTTTGGTTTCACTGAATGATCGTAAAAAATTCTCATAGAAGAACCAGGTGGTCTGTTTTACACAGTTGCTTTGCCAAAATGAAATTTATCAGATAAGTAGGTGATCTCTCTGGGTGATAACAGAAAAAGAAGAAAAAGTGCTCACTGTACCATGAAGATAGTTTTCTGTTTTTGCAACAGAAAAATAGGTACGCTCTCATGCTTACTTTGCTGTCGGTTGATGTTCAGTGGGTCAAGCTGTTAAGATGACATCAGTTCATGGTGCACAAAGTGAATTCTATTTCAACATGCAAAAACAAGTTTTAAAAATTCTGTAACATTATATTTCAAGATTTTAGGTTGGAGAGGAGAGAAGAGGAGACTGAGGCCAGGTTGAAGCCTTATGTTGAGGCTCTCTCTTGCTTGTCTACTCAAAGCTAATGTTGTTTCCTCTAACATCTTTTCACCTCTGCTTCCTTTTCCGTTCCTGTCACTGAAGAAAAGCAGGATATATTTATAGACGCCTTTTTCCTCCATGGACAAACACTTGTGACACCTATGAAAAGCTGGCTGTTTTGGTATGCCTCTTAAGGGCTTCATTAATAGAAGACAGCATCCACTTATGAATGTGCCAATTTGAATTATAAAACTCACAAAGATCTTGCTTTTTTTACAGTAAACCCTTTTACTATCACTAAGTTGGTACAAATAATAACAACTTGCTGTTAAAAATTAGGATTTAAAGAACTTGCAGATTTCTATGGCGCTTCCGTCTAAGTAGGTATTGGCTGACTTACTTTGGCAGATGTGGGAACAAATGCCATTAAGAGTGGCACTCATAAAGATAGCCTGTTGCAAAGCTGTCTTTCACTTTTCATATTCTTGAGTGCAGCCCCCCTCCTTACATCTGCCTGCACTTCGTGGGAAGGCAAAATGCTTGGCAGGAGGAAATGAAGTGCTGGGCCAGAACTGACACACACCGTTCCCCCTCCCTCTGTCATTATCAGCATTTAGAAAGGGTAAACAAACCTCAGGTGTCCCGGCACACCACTGGCAGGCAAAGTGTCCACCCTGCTGAGACATCTTGTCGTTCCTGCTGTGTGCAGGTCACAGCCCTCCCTCCCGCAGCCTCTCTCCACTTCTGTTCATTCGCTTCCTGTTTTTCATTTTCCCCGGTAGTGACAGAGAATCTTTGCTCTTGATAATCCTATGAATGTGTATAGGCGCTTCCTGTCTCAAGACATCTGCTGTAAATATTGTGACAAACAAAGTAACAAACTGTCTCCGTGGCTCTTGACCCTTTGGTGTTGGTCGTTACCGGGGCTATAATTTCCAAACGGGCAGTTGTGGTTTGCTTCCATTTGCTCCATTGGCATACTGTCAGAGCAATCAACACTTTGCACAAATAGATTTCAACCCCAGGGAGTAAGTGAATTAAGCACGGAGCTTGGAGGTCTCACCAGCGGTGTGCCCAGCCAAATGAAGATCAATATCCTGATCTACGAGTTCCTGACCCCAGACACATCACTGGGCTAAAAGGATGGTTATTTTCGCCATAAATTACCCTTTTAAGTGGGATTATTTGCAGGAGAAAGCATGAGATCAAGGAACAAAGGATGCTCATTGCTCCACTACCAGGAGGTACAAAAAATCATGTTGGCACTTGACAAAACAAGAGAGAATCAAGTTTTAGTGAAATATCAATACTTTAACAGTAAGATGGTCACATTCGGGTGCTTCTGTCTGTCATATCTCTGTGAATTACTTTACATTTTTAACACTTTCTATTTACATACACTCAGATATGTTTAGTGATCAGGAAGAACAACACTTAGTGTGTGAAAACAGATGTATATCGTCTTCTGTGACTCTTGAGAAGCTTTTTAAACTTTAGGAATACATCCCCTCTGGAGATCAGCAGGGATATTTTGATATGAAAGTAAAGTCTTTTTTGGTCAGGTTTTTATTGTGACCAAGCTACAGATTGGATGAAACATTTTACAAGGAAAAAAAATTCCCTTGTTCTCTGATGTGAGTGTGCTTTATCTCAGCCTATATTACTTTTGACCATTCTCTCTCTCAATTTTTTTTAACCTCTAATATTTAATGTGACCTCACATGGTGCTTACTTACCTAGAATCCTTAGCTGAGTCACAGCTCCATGCAGACCAAAGAACATCCAGAGTGGGCGGGAGTTGTCCACACACACCTGCATGCCCACATTGTTGCCATTGTGACTGAGGATGACCTCGCCTTCCTGGTTGACCAAAAAGCCCAGGATGTCACTGCTTTGGAGAGGCGTCGGCACCCGACACACCGCCCAGAACTCCTTCCTGTCTACCAGAGCCTCTGGATTGTAGGGTAAGTCGCTGGGGCGTAGCACTGCTGGGTCACAGGACGTCACCCCATAGGACAGAGAGCCAGAGCGAGCTGGGCTGGATTTGGTGACTTTGATAAAGACAGTTTCTCCAGTGCGCAGTGGCCGGTTGGTGAACACTAGAGTGCGTTCTTCTCGTGCATGCTCAGATCTTGCCACTGTCTGCTCATCCAGTGTCTTAATATGGGCGCCACGCAGCTGGTGGAAGTGGAGGTCGCTCTCCAGGGCAGATGGCAGCAGAGAAGACTGCTGTGAGTTGAGGGAATTCTGTGGTATTGGGCAGGTAGAGGAAGAGGAGGCTGAGGCCAGGTGGAGAGTGTGGCGGTGGGAGTGAGTGTGGGCGGATGGTCCATCCTCCTGCTGTAGGTTGAGGTCACACAGGCTGACGGACAAGCGCGAGTCGTCGGCTTCACGAAGCAGAGAGGATGAGCGCACTGTGGTGAAGGAGCGTGGGCGCAGGCAGTCGGGAGGAACAATCTCACTGTCTGAAAAAGGAGGGGAGATAAGAGGAAGTGGAATAGAGACAGAGAAAGAACAGCAGTTAATAGTAGTCTTACTGTGTTTTGCTTTGATTAGCAATCTGCTCAAGGCCTGTAGCAAAGAAATTTGCAGTCAGCTGAATCTCAATTGTGAGAATACAGTTCTTAGAGGAGCTGAATCTGCAACTAGTCTGACAACAAGATAATGATAAAAAAGAGAAAGCAGTTTTACTTCAGCTGCACAGAGTGAATGCAGTGCAGGACTGTTCTAATTATTCAACTCTGCAGCAAATTAAAGTGTCAGGATGTGTGTTTAAAGATAAAGAAATGAAAGTAGTCAGGTGCTCATATACAGGAAAATGCTGTATGGTGTCGTTTAGCAAAGAATAAATCACTTTCATGCAACAGACTTAAATAAATCACTTTTCTGTAACATACTTTAATACAAGTGTGGATATGTATGTGCATGTTTTTGTGTGAGTGGTGGGTGTGTGTTGGTTACATTCCTTGGAATCCATAGTAGAGTATTACTCTACAGAGAGCTATTAATATCTGCCAATGCATGTCTCTAATAGCAGGAGTAGGGGTGACATGCTCATAATTACACACACAAATTACTCCAGCTCTGATAAGCTGTCCACAAGTTGCTTATGCTCTTATCCTACGCTTTGACAAAACTGTTCAAAATAAAACTTCTAAATGTGCCCTCCCCTCTCTCTCCCACCTACCCCCTCCTGGCCTAATGGTGAGGGTAAAATTAGTCAGGCATCCTGAGAGAGACCTCTGCTACTCTGAAGAGGTGGGATGTCTGGATTTGTGTGTGATGCATGCACATGTGTATTTGTAGGACTGACAGAGACAGGAAACAAGAGACAGAGAAGAAAGAGAATATAACCTCTTCACCCCAAACAGAGGAGGCTATGAAGATACCGCAAGACCCTCCTCAGACAACGTAAAGGAGGATAGCAAATGAGACGAAGGGGAGGGGGGGATGAAAGACACTGACCAGCCGTTAACTGTCTCTGGAGAGTCTCTCCAGTCCTGGTCAGCTCTGGGCCCCTCTATCTGACCAGGACCTGAGAGCCTGACTCCAGATAAACCTCTTAGCCTCAATTACCAGGGCTGTGGGACAGGCTGCCCACCACTAACTGTAAACCGCACGCAGTGAAAACAGAACAGCCAAGCCTCTTATGATGCCTACCCACAGCTGAAGGAGACAACAAGCCAAAGGAAGATAGATTTGTGACAGCCATATAGAAAGCAGACAATAAATTGGCTGATTAGTTGGAAATTTGTAGTTTGTTTCATTATGAAATCCTGTGTTTCTATGCCAAACAGCATTAAGCGTAATCTGACTTCACAATTCAATTTGACTGTTTTTGATAGTCAAAGCTTTGGAGGCGTTTCATTCAGTACCAAAGGAATATTCCACGCAGTTCTACTCACTTTTTCCGGGATCTTAAACCCCACTCCACATCTGAGCTAAAACCACATCCCTGAAGAGTAATACCTTGATCATCTATAGACAGTGGTAATATCAAGTATCATGCTGTAAATTGTTAAACTGAAAAAGAGATGACAGACATCTCCTCAGTGCTTGATGTCCTTCCAGTGACGTGTCTGATTTTCTGTATTACCATTAAAATGCTGTCTGATTGGCTCTTGTAGACAGTAGAGCTGAGATGGTATCAGTCAGCTGTCAATTAATGTTAGTTGCTAACCCTAAGCATGGTGCTCTGGGATTAATGTTTAATGGAACTAAGGCCTTGTAATTGTACTAATTGATTTTCAGAGGCATAAAGTGAAGAGGACAGAGCCTTTGGTGCATAGGGCAGCTCCCAGAGACTGCTAATCAACCATTAAACACCTCTCTGCTCAGAAGTGTGCAGCAGTTAACTCTAAGTCCCTGAGGCTAGCTGAAGATGACTAGCATGCCAGCTCTGATTTCATCTACTATTTCCTCTGCTATCATCCCCCCTGATGGACTCTCAGCCTCCATGAAAACCCTCGCCAGGACTTAGAGGACAGACTGTGGAAATGAGCAGAGCCAGTCAACGTATGGCTGTTAAGTTGTAACTATACAGCTCAATCTGCCATGTAGCCATTTCTTGATTTTATGCCATTTCCTCAGACACAGAGCCATTTGCTGCAGTGAGGCTCTTAATGAAGTGGAGAAACCTTAATATAGCTTGAATCTCAAATGCTGCTCTCTGACGATTAGGGAAGGCCTCTCCTCGGCCACAGAGTGAGGAGTGGGCTCAGTAACTGCTCAACCACAAACTGATTGTGATGCCCAGCCGTCGGCAGGCCCACTCACTCAGAGTTATTGGGGGATTTGAATGAATTCAGCAGAATAGTGTGTGTGTCTTCTAGAGCCGACCATTTCTCTGCTGCCCATCACTCCATCCTAAATTGGATTACGATGGGATAGAGTTTGTTGCAAGACCTCAGGGACATGTGGGAGGACTGGAGCTGCAGAGAGGATGATGACATGTCTCGGGGGATAACAGCAGACGGGAGGAAGAACAGAGAGGAAAGGTAAATCCAGGAAGGCAGGGATGGCTGCCTGTGACAATGCTGGATTTATGTTGAAAGGAGTCTGTGAAGGCTTGCAAAGAGCCACAAATCATCTCGCTTTCGTGTGTGTCACTCTGACTTTTAACTCAAATGCAGAATGTGTGAACACAAACTCATACACACAGTAAATTGATTCCCCCCAAAAAATGTAGTCTTTTATCAGCTATTTTCAAAAAGCTTCTCTGAGGGTTTATGTTCCTTTTTATATCATCTCCCTTTTCCTTTTCCTCTCTCACTTTTCAAAGAGTAGACATTTCAAACCCATATTGGCTTGTGAGCCATGTATTCTTCCTTTTGCTTCTTTATTCATCAAAGGCTGGTGAGACGGAGGCACTGCTGTACTTTATGTGCTTCTAAAGCCTGTTGCTAGCTGGGAGGACAGAAAAGGATTCAAAGGACTGAAGAACATTTACCGCGCATTTGAAAAGCCAGTGTGTGTTTGTGCACTGAACGTGCACATCCGTGTCCGTTTGTGACCTCACCAGCTGCTGCCCGCTAATCATGGTGCACCTGCGTTTTTAGCTGATACAATCCTTTTGTCCCATTGGTCCCTTTCAAATCCACCAATCACAGATGCTCTCTCCCATTGGCCAAGGCCAGAAGTTTGCACTTTGAAAGCAGCATTAAGCAGTAAGTATGTGTGTGTCCACTTCTCTCTCTCATGTATGAAGATGTTGTAATTGGTCCGTGGAAGATGCAGCTGCTGGCACTGTGAGCCTGGAGGGTTTTGGTGAAGGGGGGGTTGAGTTCATCACCTGATTCTTCACTTTTGATTGAATTTCAAATCAAATGAAGCACCTGTTGGGTATTACCATTAATGAATTCATACAGGTCAGCATGAGAAATATGATTAGCTCTTTCATTGGACTTTTAAAAATTGGTTTGCCGTTCTTTTTCACGGTTCATCTTTGGAACGTGTTTTGATTAGAATAATTAAGCACCTGTTGGGCTAATCCCACACAAATACATGGACAAGGGTGGCGGGTGATGGGAGGGAGAATGACAGTGTGTGTATTTTGGCCCACACAAGCATTGGCTCATGCTGTAAATGTTTTTGATTAGGGAATAGCTGCAAAGCAGGTTAGCTAATGCTGAGCATGGGGAGGTGGATAGAGGCAGAGGCTAGCTTAGTGGCTTTGCAAGCCTGAGCAGACGGAACGTGCCAGGGGTTTGAGCCAGTGCTGGAGCAGGGGGGTGGGGGTGGGGTGGATTTACTCTGACTCACGCACACAATCTATCTCACAGGGCTTATCTTTATCCATAGTCTGTGGAGGGTTTCATCTGATGTTGGCAAAGGTGAAGAGCTGGAGCTATAGTAGGAAGACAAAATGAAAAGAGAGATCTTAGAGCGATATGAAAGTGAGAGAGGAGGAGAGGAGACAGAAGAGGGGAAAGGACAGGAGAGAGAGAGGAGAGCAAAGAGAGGAGAGACGTCCAGTTGGGATTAGCTAGGAAGGCAGGTAAAGATGGATATCCAGGAAGATTTTGCCAGGCACAGATAAAGAACAGAGTCAGGGAGACAACACGGGTCCAAGCAAGTGAGAAAACAAGATATAAAACAGCTGAGAGAAAAAAAAGATAGGGGGATAGTGAAAGAGAGAGATAGAGTCAGAGGGGTCTTTGTGCTAGATGTTTGGGATGTTCTTTATTCCCTGGCACTGGCCCAATCCCTGCTCCCTGATCAGGCTGTGCAGCTTTGAACCCGGGGCTTTTGGAAAGAGCAGCAGGCTCCCAGGGCGACACATGGCCATAACAAAGAGGCAGGCAAAATGCCCGCTAAGTCACAAAAGCCCTGTCCCTTGGGTCATCGGAGAATGCAAAATGTGCCGCCCCTTCTTTGCCAATCTACATGCCAGGACCTCAGCGTTAATAACCTCCATCACAAGGTTCTTATATGAAAGCCCCCATTTATTTCCTGAACTAAAGCATGGAGGAAGGGTGATGAGGGCTAATTATTTATTACTGAGAAGAGACACTCTCAACACGTGCAAGTCCACCCCTTTGTGTTCATATATATAGAAAACTGGTTCAGCTCTTAAAGCTGCACTAATGTTACAGTCTTAAGGCTGCATAGTTAATAATAAATGCTCAAAAAATTGTGCGCAAGTGGCCTTTAGAACTTCTTAGTGTACTGTCCTGTAAATACTTTCTTAAATTGTCCATTTTTGTCTGACAGTCAAAAAAGAGACTCACATATGAGAATCTGGAACCTTGAAATGTTTTGCATTCTTGCTTGAAAAATGACTAAAATTATTTATTAATATCAAACTGCCAATTAATTTTCTAATCCATTAATCTAGTAATCATTGCAGCTCTAATCTAGGGTTTTACCTCTTGAATGTTAAACCAAAAAGTAATCACAAAGGAAATATCCTTTACCACTGAGAAGTCAAAATTGAACTGACCTGCAAAATGGGATTGCCGTTAACAAGAGACAGCTAAAGTAATAATAAACCTTCATAATCGCCTGCCTACTCATGTTTTTCACCTCATCACTTCTTTTTATTCTTTTTATTGAATTATTGTGGTGTTTCCAGCAATCAATACTTAGGGAATGATGGTCGACACTAAGAGAATATGACCCAAGTTGCAATAAACTTGATTTCAATCCACAGCACACGACCATCGCTGACCTAATTTATGACTTGTATTTCTGATCCAGTGCACTGACAGTCAATCTCCTGCTTGAACTGTGTCATAAAGGAACATTCATAAACCCTGTGACTCCTGTTGTCATTCTGTATTGCTCTTGAAGCGTATAAGCAGGGAACAGTAAATGTGGTGTTGATTCCCCTGGCGCTGCTTCAAAGGGCGAGCAGTATTCGACGGCTGAATGTTCACTAAACACTGGGCTTTGAACTATGGGTAAAATAACTTCTTTTGAGCACCGAGAAGGCACACAGTTGAGGAAAAACAGGAAACTCTACATAAATCTTGATGAGTCACCTCTGGTTTACCCCCATTAAAAGTTATCTGTTGAATTTCTAACGACTGAAAAACTTCTAAATGGAATTATTTTACTTTTGTCTTCTGATCTGTCTCTTTGAAGAGAAAATTACTCTACTAGAGTATCCAGCCAAGGTAAAGTAATTTAAAACTGTTTCTAAATGCCAAATCATACAAATCCAGTTCATTCTTCTCGGCCTTTTGAGCTCTCTGACCAACAACTGTCGTAAATCACATGCAGCACACTTAAGCCAAGAAACACAGCACCGCCAAATTTGCTTTGGTCTATGTCTTGGGGTCTTTACAATGCTAACTTGACTACATTTCATAAGTACGTACGAAAAAGTCAGATTTACACCAGGTTTGCTTTGCTTTGTGTGTTTTTTAGAGGGTCTGTGTGATACATTGGGATTTGTAAGTGCTGCTATTAGCTGTGAGGCCAAGTCCTGCCAAGTCAAACACTAGCGCCCGTTAGGTTTGCAGAGTAATCATATCATCATCTCACTGATGGTAATCGGTTTCTTCCAAAGTATGGGAACTCTGGTCTGTCTGTCTGTCTGCACTGTACAATGCAACAAATATTTCTATTAGACTCCTGTCAATCCAGATGTCTTCATGTTAATGGAGTCCTAGAAGTGGAGCCAGAGCATACACAGAGAGCCAAACACAAAGTTATCAAAGGACAGAAGTCCTGAGTTATTCAATTTTTTAAATTTTTCTTTTACATGTAGATTTAAAAAAAAAAATCAAATGATGTTTTATTTTTTAACAATACAGCCCTTGAAGTGTTTATTTTTCTGGTTTTTTATATCAGACTTGCGTTTCAAATTTGTTTCCTCCAGTCCCTTTCCATTAGATATTCAGTAAGTTGTTCATGGTAATTTGTCTCTTTGTAGCTGTGGGCTAAAGAAAACATTTCAACTGACATGGAAAAGGGAAAAGAAAATCAAATTATAGCACTGGAAAAGGTTGTTCTTATCCACTTCTCATTATTCTCTCTCGTCAGTCACACACTATCCAATTCTCAACCCATTTCCATCTGTCTTTACACCAATGAGCTAAGGCTAACATCATATTTACATGCGAGCCAACAGCAGACCAATTGGTTAAATCCAAATTTCATATGTCATTAAAACCTTAATACGATAATACTCTACAGCCTGTTCTGATTGAGTTGCTGGTCACGCATAATTATAAAGTCTGAGAGGGTTTGGAAAGGGAACGCTGTAATAAATTGTGTTACAAGAAGCTTTGTGTGTGAAACAGTAACTTGTCTTTTGTACTGAGTATTGTCACATTGGAAGAAACTTACATTTGTTGGCATCAGACATCAACATATTCAATCAAACCAGCTACATGAGAACACATGACGGATACCATTTCTATCAGAGATGGCATCCTTCACTTTGGCCTCACCAAAACTGACATGTTGTGAAAGGTTCAAACAGGACGACCCTGCCTCCCAAGCTGACGCGCTGTCAGAGATAAGCTAGCTGTTCTGACACATCTTGTGAAAGACGTAAACAAAGAGTCAGGCCTGCTGCGCCTTCATCCATCAAGCCTTCACACATTGTTTTGCTCTCACTAAGGCACTTCAGTTTCCAGGATTAGTTTTCCTTTCACCTAGCCCACATCTGTCATCTTTACACAAAAGCACATTTCTACAATCAATGGTGATTTGTCCTGAAAAACAAACAATGAGTGGTTACATAAAACAGAGACGGAGATTGTGGTATCACAAAATACATCACACAAAACAGAGATTTGCGTCCCATGATTGAGCTTGTAACAGTCCGGCATCATACTTTCTAAATGATTTGATAAAACTAGCCATTTCCAAAATTCTTTGAATGACCACAGCTGCTCAGCCAATCAATTAAAGTGACAGTGTACCTTGTTCTTCCTAGTTGTTGCAATGGACCTCATTTCCCGCTCAAGAGCTGTCATGCAATTCTTCGCTTAGAAGCTACCATGTAATTCGAGTCATCAAATGAAACAATCTCCCATAACAGAGTAGACTTTAGAGCACTTTAGTGTTCCCCCCAAAGAGTGTAAATGCAGTTTTTCCCAGAGAAATACAGAGAAAGCCTCTCCTTGAAGACAGTGGTATGAACTAAATTAACTGCTTTGCCTCTTTGTGGTGACAGCTAGAATGACCAGCTCCTACTCTGAGTCAGCCTTGTTGAGAGGTTTTAGCAGCCTCAAGGCTTTGCAATCAGCCTTTATTCTGTTGTCCTTCAGGGAAGTCCCACAGAAGACCCTTCTTGATTAAAGCTCCACAGTGACTGACTCATACAATTTGAGTCCTGCTGGCTTCACAACAGCTGGAATTGCTCAGTTACTCACCCTTCTTCCTTCTGTCGAATAAAGTTTTGCTGTGTACCTGTGTGTACATATGAGAGTGATAGCTAACCTTATGAAGCAGGACATGAGTGTGTATTAAACAACCTTTTCTAGCTTGAGGGTTTCAAGCCTATAGGGACAGCTGCAGTCTGCCCCAAAGATTATGCTGCCAAACCTCTGCAATATTGTATTTGCTCAGTTCAAGGCCAGGTGCAGTCAATCACCTGCAACCTCAGGTGCCAGGCAGAGACAACACTGCATGTGACATCTTTTCTCTGGAGCAGAAGCATAAAAATATGGATGTGTTCACATAAACTTCATGCATTTGTTTATGATTTTACTGTGTATGTTCCATAATTTTGTCTGTCTCAACTTTATTAGCTGTTAGGAAGGTGGGAGAGAAAAATCTTAAATTGCTGCCATTATACTTGTGAAACCACTAAATCAGCCCTGCCCCCATTGTTCCTGTCATGTATGATGGATCCCCCTGGTGAGTCCTGTGGGGCAGATTATCACATGATACAGTGCAGCTCCTATTTCAATCTTCTACATCAAACGTGTTCCAAATGTCACCTGCGGTCATCTTTCACTCCTCTACTTCTGCACTGACCTCAGAACAGCCTTGGATACTAAATAGATGATACCTTTCATGAGACAAAGATACATGAAATACATTGCTCTGAACATGTTTTAGGAGATTTTATGCTGCTATAATCTGTATTTGTTCATTCATAATGGATTACATGACGCTTGTAAAGTAACCTGCATAAAAAGATTTATGATTAACTGTAATTACCAGGTTTTACTAACCCAAACAAATTAAAGTTGCTCTGATCCTAATTTTTTTTAAATTTCAGTCTAATGAGTGGGTATTTTATGGGTCAAATGGCTTTATGTAATGTTAAAGACATGCACAGACAATTTCCATCTAACTTTACAGTTTCTTGAGTTCTTTGGAGCATTTTTACCTCTCTCTCTTCTTTTTTTGACTTTTACACTCACAAATGTATTGTTTTGGTACACCCAGCTGTCCTCACATCAACTTCACTTCTAGCAATAGCAGGCAGCTGTTCCCATTGAAAAAAACTAAATAAAACTAAATATACCCACAAACTACCAAGCAGCAGACAGGCAACACAATAAAGCATGTGAGGGGCTCAAGGGCCAGATAAAAGTTGAGGGAAACCAAAGGAGAGTAGGTATAGACAAACATTTATCAAGTGGGCACAAACATAAGTCTAAATAAATGCTAATGTTACTCTTTATCTGTTGGATGGGTAAATAAACAACTGTTTGCTAACAGGTTTGCCACAACAATGGTGAGAAGGTCGGCATTTTGTTTTTATGGCTTGTAGTAACAGTCCCAAGAGGAAGATAAAGTACTTTTTAAGGATGTTTCAAGTCAGTCAAAGTTAGCAAATAGTTAGCAAACACAGCAGAGAATTTATTGTCTGAAGAGCCAGAGACTCAGGTTTGGTGGGGACCAAAACAGAGCTAAAGGGAAAATGTATATTGGACTCAAATCATCAGGATAATGTTGCTCCTAATATGGTTGATTTATAAATAAGTGATTGTTTGCCAAAAAAATTTAATTTATACACTCAAATGTTGGTGATAGATCTGTCTATTTACAGCTGAGGGTGTTTAAAGGTGTTCGTACATCCAAAGGTTAAAACAACCAAATCATGCCATCCGCTCCGGTCAAGTTATTCTTAAATCTCTCTTTTAGAAACTACATTTTTTAATGTAATGTTAGCTCCATATTAATTCTGTCTTTGGTAAAGGACAAAACAGGATGAAATTAATTTTTCTGTGGGTTGTAAGAGCAGGAGGTGGAAAAACGGAGCGGCAGAATAAGACCTGCCTTCCATTTGTCTAACCATTAGTCATTATACAGCAGAGCACTCAGCTAAGTGTTCATGAAAAAACTCCTCTGAATATAAACCGACTGTGATTACAACAAATACACATGAGCCATTAAAAATGGGTGACATGAAATGAGCAACTTAACACAACAGCTGGAGGGAAAACATAAAAAGTAATATGAAGAGAAGTAGAATGAATGATTTAAATAGGCAATATAACTTTCTTTTGAAAGTGTATTTGTGTTTTTTGTGTTACACTTTCCCCGCTGAAAACAGACACTAGGCACACAACCAGAGGCCCGTTGCTAATACACAATATAAAAGGGCTCCATACACAAGCTGCACAAAATGTCTTTGAGTGAGAAACTTAATCCACCATAGAATTTTAATTCAATCTTTATGTAGCAAGGATTATAGTATTTCCAAGGAGCCCTATGAATAATCTCACTTGCTGCTGAAAAAAAACCAAAAAACCCAGAAATAGAGAATATATATATAATATATTTTTTATCCCGGAAGGGGAAATTTGGTCATCACAGCTGCAAGGAATAGAGGCATAGGCTGGAGAAAATTGGATATTTTAAGTGAAAATGTGATAAAGGATCTAAATTCAAAGTAAAAAAAGACTGAAAGTTCCAGTGTCTTTCATTATAACATAACCTTTCTCAGCAGCAGGGGTAGTAAAATTTGTTCTACAACTAAGATGGCTATTTAGGTCGACTGCTACAAGACTAAGCAGAAATAAAAAACCAATGAAGAAAATACTTCAGTTTTACTTCTCTTGATATATTTGCTTCCTGCAAAGCTAGGTTTAATTGAGAATCAGAGGCTGATAAACATTACAAACAGCAGCTCCTCAAATGCCAGATAAAATAAGAAGTGAAAGCAAGGAAGAGGCCTCAGATGTGAAAGCCCAAGGGCTAATCTGAGGATAGGGAAAGGTTCACAGAGCAATGTGCACAGAAACATTATGCACAGAGCTGTCACAATTGTCCATTTAGCATCACAAAGAGCCATGTCTCGTCTAGATGATGTAGTTCTATCTCAACCTTGAGTAGTGTTCCACCCCTCTGAACAGGCCCCTGTTTGTGGGGGCAGATGTCAGATGGCTGCCTGAGGAACAGGGGCACCGCTCTGTAGTCAGCCCTGCATATGGCCTGACTGTAAAAAGACAGTAGAAATGACTTAAGTAGGACTGAGGAGAGGCTTGGTTTTTATGGAACTGGTGCTTGGAGCAGTGTTTCCAAGCAGTCAAACATCTCTTAGAAAGATGCATTACAGAGTAATCAGTATCAGAGCAAACCTTGGGGTGATAAGCTTAGCGAGGGGGGCCTCTTATGGGACATTCAAACCCTTTTCTGCATGTCCCTTTATCTGATAAGGTCGGCTTTGCCCTCTGCATACATTGATTTATTAGGACAGACTATGTTGAATGAGGCATCAGAACTTTGAGATATGAACCATAAGTTACAGTACTTGTGAAAGGAAAAGCAAACACAGAGGGAAACAAAGAATATGACGTCCCTCATACTCAAGACCCTAAACATCCACCCCCACCAGCCTAGTGTCAATCAACACAGAGCACAATTACAATCAAAAGTGCTATCTCCCCAGGACATGTGACCCCTGGTCTATTTTTACAGCAGCAGAAGGGATGACAGCAGCGTCTCTCTAGGGAAAAGAAATGTGTGTATATACATTCTCACACATCAAAGCCTTGGCCATACTATCCTATGCTGTGCCTTTGTGGCATGTATGTTAAGCCACATAGCATACCTTGATACTGCACAGCCACATGGCTTGTTTTTCCTGCTGCTTGTGTGTAAACATGAGGGCTAAATGTTGGTCAGATATAGATAGCCTTTGGTCATTGTTATTCCATTGCTTCATTGAGGGCTTAACTGTGCACAAAAACAGGAATGGTAACCTCTATGAAGGACCTGTTTACGATAAACATTAAGTCACTAGAAAACAAGCTTTATCATTTGTAGAAATGTTGAACCTACATGTAACAAAATCTGATGTAATATGAAAACATCTTAACATCTCATGGCTTTCAAAAAACAACTAGAGAAAAAAGTAGGGACAACAATGATAATAATTGTGTAAAAACTGACAATTAAAGATAAGACTTGAAAAATGTCCAATTGACATCGTAAGCATTAACATATTATTCACAAAAACACAATATCAGGTTAACGCATTAGCTGGCCTTGAGCGACAGTGAACAGTAGGTTCCTGATCCAAGAGAATTCAAAACTTTCCAAATAAAAATGGAGTTTTTAAATAGCTTACCTCTAAGAATGACCAAAGGGTTTACACAGAAAGGAGCCTTAGAGCAATGATCACGATAATTTGGAAAGCTAACAGAGGTTTGTGGAGCATCGCCTAGTTTTTTATATTGTGTAAAATGTATGTCCAATATACGAATGAGCTTCTTTTATTTTTTTTGCTAAACTTTCTTATCATGACACATTCAAAGCATGAGCTTAGCATAGCACATTCATATTCATGCTAATTTTAGCCTGAAGGTGTCGCATGACACATAGAGCCAAGACACACAAATTTATTGAAAAAAAGCCAGCTTGAAGAAAACCAGAATTTTCCCTTATGATCTGCTATAAATTTATGAGGTAAAGGAACATAACCAAAATTTTTGGAAATTTGTTTGTTCACTTTTTTGTTGAGGGTCTAATGAAAAGACTGGTTCCTAACTCATGCAGACTAAACCAGCAGCCGGTTAACATAGCTGAGCACAAGTACAGCACAAGAGAAGAAACAGCCACTCTGTTTCTTCCCAGGGGTAAGAAAATCTGCCTGCCATCACCTCTTAATTCCTTTAAAACATGCTTTATTTGCTGTTTAATGTAATTCTATGTTCTGTGTAATATTTTGACTGGACACAATAACTTGCTGATATCCCAACAGCACACGCCAAGAAATGGTCTTGCCCATAACCATGTCGTGATCTTTGCTATAAAATGGTATACGTTAGTCATTTAAATCCCTTTCAACTTCAGTTTAATTTAATAACTTAAATTAATTAGGGCCCCTGAGGGCCTGGGTCTCAGGGTGTTTGCCTGCGTTGCCTACTTGGTAATTCAGTTGTGCATCTTATGCCTCTTCAACCATCTTACCTAGCAGCTGCACTCCGCGGGTCAGACCATAAACATCAATGAGGGCCCAGAGGGGCTCAGCTGTGCGGACGCCACTGAAGAACAGCATGGGACTGGACTCATTAATGCGGTAGAAGACTCTGCCCTTCTTGTCAACCCAAAAGGCAATAATGTTGCCCTCATTGGCGAACTCCTCAGGCAGAGCTTTGGCCCAGAAGCCACTCTGGGACACGAGGTCGGGGCAGGCATACTTGGGCAGGTTGTCTGGGTTTATCCTGGAGGGGTCTTTGGAGGTGAAGCCCAGACGTAAAGCCCCACTCCAGCAGCACTGCTTTTTAGTAATCTGGGTAAAAGAGAAGTACAGTTGGTTTTATTGGTGTTATTTTTTAAAATATATGATAATTTTCTAGAAATTGGTTAGAAGTAAAGTAGACTATCATTTGACATGGAGCTGTTTATCACCAAAAACTGTCAGCTTTTGATTGATGTTGGATTTGAAATGATTTTTATTTAAGTGTAGCTGAGTCTTCAATGAGGTACTTTGCATAAATGTGAAGGTATGTTCAAACAGTACATTAATTTGACAGTTTAAAAGCCCCAAGAATTTTAGGATCTCAAGTACTAAACTCTGACATAAATTACCTTGAGGCGGACTTGCTCATACAGCGCTATAGGTCTGTTGCAGAAGGTGATGGCATTGCAGAAACTGGCCTGCCTCTTGACAGTCTTCTGGGCAACGTCCATGACGATTTGGGATCCCTTGGCATTTGGATGAAACAGCAGCGGGCTGATGGGATGGGGCCCACCAATGGTGCCACACTGGATAGGTAGGCATCTCTTGGGTTTGTGGTGACATCGGTGGGACGTGGATGGGAATGGGCCGCCAAGGGAATCTGAGGGCAAAGAGAGCAGAGCAAAGTAAGAGATGCGAAAGAAAAAAGGGCCTAATTAGGAGCAGGATGTTAGGTTTAGCCAGCATAATAAGTGTCTGATGTTTTTGTTTAAAATCTGATTAAATGTTTTGCAACACTGAACACAAAATCAGATATTACGGCATAATCAAAGATTTCTCAGTTCTGTGCTGATTTTTTTTGTGAGCAACAGAGTAACAAGCTAATCAGCCATAATCAAAATAGGCCCTGCAGGTTTAAAAAGCAATTTTCCACATAGGTCAAGACTACAACACATGTCCAAGCAAGAAATTATGTTCTTCAGTTATTCACATGCTGAACTGTTCCCAGATAAGATGGTCCATGTCAACCATGAGCCATTTGGTCAGACATCTGTCACCAAGTCTTTAGAAGCACAATGCAGCTTAAACCTACTACACTCCACTTTCATATTGAAAGCATGATTGAAATTGGGACAATTGTGACATTATTCTTGTAGAGGACAACAGTCAACCAAAAAATGCCAACCAACCAGAAAAAACATCACACATTGTAAACATCCAAAATATTTCATATCAAACATGCTTCATGCCAAAACCCTGCAGTTTTATAATATCATACAAGAGAAAAGAAGAAAAGTAAGGCTTGACTAACTTCATAATTAGATGCATGGGCAGTAAATGTGTCTAAATAGATCCTGGGTGTGAAGGTTCCACAGCACCACAGGCGCTACCACAAACAAAATGTGCAGAGCATTTTCACAGAATTTCCAGAGCTGTAAATGTCAGATTGAAATAGTCTTATTAGTATTCTGAGTCTGAACTGAGCTGAATGGTTTCGACAGAGAATTCTTTAAATTCCATCATCTGATACTCCTTCAATATGGTTGGTATCATCCCTGTGGGATGTTAATGTTTTCCAGAAGTTTCAGTATTTGTGTTTGAACATTCCAGGTTTTTGTGGTCAAGTGGTTTAATTTATCTTATTGCCATGCCCACTTTCTTTCAACTTGTCTGTTGTTTGACAGTTAGTGATCCATTTTTTCCTCAACAATCTCACCTTGATATTTGACTTCCTGCAGAAAGGACCAATACGCATAAATGCTGGCAATAGCCATAGTGATTTTAGGCTGAAAGATGGAGTCCCATTCCTGATTCAAAGCATATTATGTCTCCCAGCAGTGTTGCATTATGGACTATCGCAGCTACTGTCAGTTGAGAAATAGGTCACTTCTCTGACTGATTTCTACCATCTATGATTAACTTAAAAAGAAATCCCATCCCTTCAAATTTCAGGTATTGATACTTCAATGTAAACATCAGTAAAACCTCATATTTACATTGATTTATCAGTAAGTTGATGTCCTACCCCATTAAACTCTAGTAAGCGATGCTGGAACTATTTTAACACCAAATGTTTTGGCCAGCCATCAGTGGAAATAAGAAATCAGTGAGCAATCAGCAACACGAATCCTGAAAGCTTCCAATAGTGTTATGCTGCTAGAAAGTACAGAAGTTTGATTTCACCTTATTGAAAATGCTTGCTTACAAAATAAATGTCTATAATTTTAACTGTGAATATAAGATTATAGTTTGTCTTTAGTTTATGTTACATTAGACTCCTATACCCACTTTCATGTTTTAGACTCTTTGACAAGCAAACAGTTGAAAGCTGACACGACGACTGCAGCAGATGTCCTGTGGAGTCCTGATAAGACCATTCAGCTAGTCTTAAAAAACAGCACACTTTGTGCTCCCTCCCTTTCTTTGTCTCCCTCTTTTCCCTCTCGCCTGTGTTTATCTAGTAACGACCCTTTTACTTTTTCTCCCTGTAAGCGTGTCTACCGTTCAATCTGGCCCCAATCTAATAGCATCGTTGAGGCCTTTTGTCTCAAGCAGAGCCGCAGGAGAGCAGTTGTTGAATTTGGAGCACATGGTCCTGGGCAGATTGAGCTGAATGCATTACCAGGCTCTGAAGAGACGCAGCTGCTGCAGAGAGAAACAGGCTATGTGTGAACCCATGTTCCTTAGCAACCCCTCGTATCTAAAGGTCTCGATCAGTGCACTCTTTCACTCAGCGCCTATCATCTGGGATACAACAGATGCCTTTGTTTACTCAGACACAACAAAATGATATTTATAGTCTAGATTTAAATTCAAGCTTCTTAAAACTCAGCTTGTGTGGCTTTTCTTAAGTCCATTTAAAAAACAAAAAATATCACTTTACAAAACTGTCACTTTTCTTTAGTTTAGATAGATATGTTTAAATCCTCTATTTTTACCAGATATCTTAAATAACATTACATCCTTATCCTGGGTGTGAAGGTTACTTTATCAAGCTTTGCAGGTATTTAAATTTGCAGGTTATTAGAAGGATTTACTGATTCATACCTTGTAACAAAGGGGTCAAGTGCTGAGCAGCTACACTGTATTAAATGGTATTTAAGTATCTTTACATTCTTTTTAACATTTGGACCCTTTCTGCTATCCAAGTTAATGTGTACAGGAAGAGAAATGTGGTTTCTCTCTTTGATCCCATTACATTTAGAGTAAAAATAGCCTCAATGTGTCAGTCTCACCACTCTTAACCTTTTTTTCCAGCAGCAGAAAGGTGTTTTCAGCAAATAAAAGGTATGATAAATCAACTGTATGCTACCTGAGTAGCACCAAACAGCAGACAGGAAAAATGAGCAACTTTCTTGTGAACATAGTTAAGTATTTAGTAGTTTAAGATGGATGTTTCTTTAATAGTTGATGGTGAGCAAAACAGAGCTGAAGGAAAGAGAACACTAGACAGAAACATAAACATTTATATTTTGTCTAAATATATCTTACAAGTGCAAATATCAAGTAAAACCCCTGTAGTGTGTAGCATTTTGCCAGATCCATTATTTTGCTTTGAGATGTTGAGTTGGAGGAGAAAATTATTGATGCAAGATAAAAGTGTTCTGAAAAGTTAAGCATATTTGACTAAGTTGGTGTACTTGACTCTTGTAATTTGTGGGTAGCAGGCTATTTTACTATATAAGTAAAAACATTTCTTTTAAATAGCAGTTTTACTGTTTCACTGTTTACTTCTAAATCCCATGTTGTAGCTTTAGGTTATTAGACAGACCATAACAGCTGAGGCTAATGGCTGCTCTCAGTTCTCCAATTACCTCAGAAACACAAATCCTGGAAAATGCTCATGTCCACAGAACCCAAAATGTGTACCCTTAATGTAAAAGGCCTATAAATGGCTCTTGTTAACATCAATCTGACAGCTGCCTTTAAAAACTCTTTTTTTTTGCACACAGCTTTATGTGTGTGTTATCTGGGAATAAAAAAACCAAACAGTTTAAACAGCCTCACAGGAGCAATTTAGCCAAAGGTCAAGGATGTCTTATTATGAACAAACAGAAAGTGAAGAGCTTGTACTCCTCTGCCCCAGAGAGTAGAGGTCTTTATCACACTAATAACAACGCACAACACAACAGCTCCAATCCCTCATCACAATACACATGGTTGTGTGCTGCTAATACCTGTCATACACCAATGAACACCTCTGTGGAGCAGTAAGCTAATCTCTCCCCAGTTCATTTGGCTGGCCACAGTGAGTGAGAGGTGAGCTGTGTGTGTTCTTGTGTGTGCATCAGTGTGTGTTTTTTATCTAGAGTTGTGTAGTCATTACTCACCAACCATAAGCTAAGTGGTTTACCATCCAAATAGGATTTTACAGGTGGGGGGAAACTTTTTTAACTATTTGCTCAGCATTTTGTAGGCAAATGACTTCCTGGTTCTGGGAAACAACTGTAAAACATATACTCCAAATTAATACTCCTCATTAGGTAATAGTTTAGCTGTATTGTATAAAATAAGGTCAAATATTATTATCAGATAATTAATGCTTGGTTTTCTTGAAATGTGTGCCAAAAGGCCTGGATTTGAATGCACCATTACATTTACAGGGTGTGGTGAGTTGTTAAAAAAACCAATGAGTAGCATATGGAGGTTATAGCCTTTTAGTTTTCTGTTGTGAACTACACTCTCTCTCCCTATGGTTCAAAACAGCGGACCATACCCACGTAAGTGTACATTGGTATACAGATACTAACTTTTACTAATGCTGGAAAATTAAATTGACCCAAAACTCAACCGTATATAAACTTTGGGCCTATGGTAACAGATGAGTCTTTAGTACTCAGTTACAATAGCAGCAGTGCTTGAGAGGCACAGGAAGCCCACATACCAGCCCATCTCCTACACTTGTTGCTATGTAAAGCCTAGATTAACACACATTCTAGGAGTCTTTACAGAAACACAGATATATACACACAAAGACACACACATACACATACATACAAACAGCCTGTACATATGTGATAGTAACCTTAACAGTTACAGAATGTAGAAACTGGTGTTTTGTGCCATTTTGCATCCCCACACTTTCTGATTACAATACCTCTGTTATAAATACAAATTTCAAATTATTGCCAATGGTAATGAACATGCTAGCTACAAACAACACGTAGCGGTGCTGTAACAATATTTTTTCCTGAAAATGTATGTCTTTAGATGGCAGTCAAAATTTACACAAGAGTTGCACACAACTTGGAACAGCAGCATGCCAAGCTAACATATCCTGAGCCAGAGTCTAACAGTTCTGTTATTCGGCATTCACCAACTAAAAATTAGTTGATGGAAATCAGAAACAAGTCAATCAACAACTTTGCTTTCAGAGCCAAACATCAAGGAAATGCAACAAAGCAAGACACATAATTTATCAAGCCAACTAATTTTAACTACTAGCTCAACAGCAAGAAGTCCATCTTGTTGACTTTCTTGTAGCCTTTTATTTTGTGGAGCTCTCACCAACAACTGAGAGCCAGTCCAACAGTTTTCAACTCTTTTTTTAATTTGGTCAATCTCTTTTTCTTAATTGAGCATCCTCTTGTGTGTCTTCATCTTCAACAAAGAGAAGTATGGCTGGCACTAACAATACTCCTGTTTTTTGTTTCTTTTTTCCATCAACCATCCTGTTCTTGCGTTTTAGTGACCTTTTTTTCTCTCCTCCATCAACATCCTCTTCTGTATCTTCACCTCTTTCATGATTTCTATTGAAGCTGCAAAGACTGTTTGTGTTGCTGCTGGCTTCATTTCTGTTGCTCACTCGTCCTACTCCAGAATTCTCCATTGGGTCCCTCTTGGCCCAGGTCATTAGAATTCCCCTCCTCCTAGTGGTCCAAAGCTCCTATGATATGGTGTAAAAACAAACACCCCTCAGTGCTCCATGGAGTTGTCTGGCTAGCAGAGCTAACTGTAGCACCAGTACAGCTGCAACAGCAGCAGTTTCTGGTTTCTCTGGGAAACTCTGAAAATCAGAGGGGGACCTGAGAACATAAGAGGCAAAACTAGAAGCTAAATATTCAATTCAATTCAATTCAATTTTATTTATATAGCGTCAAATCACAACAAAATTGTATCAAGACACTTTACATATAGAGCATGTCTAGACCACTCTCTATAAATTCATTTATATTTTAAAGTTATAGGAACCCAACAATTGAAAGCAATTCCCACATGAGCAAGCAAAATATGAGACAGTTTCACTCAAAACAGTGTAAACTGTTGTTGTGTCAGACTCACTGCTGTAGAGCTTAATGTACAATGCTGTAATCAGCAAACAGGGCACAGACTGACTGACACAGAGACATATTCCACCCTATTACAAGTCTACTACCACCAAAATGTTTTTAAAGGAGTTCATTTAATGCAAAATGGCTACATAAGTTTGATTTATGTGTTTAAGCTATTTAGGATTAGGCAACCATTTACAGCAGTTATAGGTGAAACATAAAATAACACTTCGTATCTAAAGTGAAACCCATCACTGTCTAAAAATATAGAGCAAATGAATGTCAATGCACTGCTATTATTTAGATCCTTCACCAAAACAATCTGGGAAGAAAAAGGCAAATATATTTTTTGATGTCATGTTGACTGTTATGCTCAAACACTAATTCTGTTCCCTTGGAACAATCATTAACAAGAGAGACAGAGGCACAAGTTTTTCTCTTTCACAAAAGGTTAACAGTGTAAATGATACTCTTCATGCTCCAGTTCTTCATTTGATTTGGTTCTCCATAGATCTCTTGAAGGTGTCATTTACAACATCGCCAACAAGCCTGAGGGCAATGACAAACAACATCTTAATGATGTTTACACAGCAGCGCCTGGGTGATGTATTCAATCCCACTGACTCATGACAAAATGGCATTTCAGCCTGATGTACACCAACTGTGAAATGAATCACGTGATAATAGCAATCATTTATCATGCATATTATCATTTAGATGCTAAAAAATACAGCAAGATGGCTTTAGAATCACTGTGCACTTGCAGAAGCTCACAGCTTATGGGCCTTTTACAGTGCAGTTTACAGGGTATTACATTTCCTCTTCCTACTGATCTCCAGAGTTCATCATGCGTGCGTTTATACATGCTTGACAGATGCTATACAGGAACAGGCCATGTGTGTGAAACTCAATAAGCTGTGTGTGGCTCAATGACAGGGACAATACTACTGTGGCAGTGATAGTAACTGTAGCTGTGGCTGCTATTCTACCTAGGGACGCTCATTACAGACTCATCGCTCAATATGTTGGTGGCAACCAAAGGGGTTGTTGGCTGCTAGGCAACAACATGACTAATCTAATGCTGCGCTGTTGATACATTGATAGACGACTCGTGGCCATGGTAATGTTGCATGGCAGGGGGTTTCCATCAGAACAACAGTTAAAGCATCGTCAGGTGATCCTGTAATTCAAAAGTGTTCACTCTAGATTAGAATCTGCGATTGAGTGTGAGCTTTTAATCTAATGCTATCCTGTTTTATAACAACCTAAAATTAGGATGACCTGCCATTTTGTTTTATTTATTCATTCATCCCCAAAGCTGTTTTCATGCTAGCTGGTTTCATCCAGTTTCCAGCACCAGATTGGTTTTTCAAAGACATTTCATGATGTCACTGAGATCTGCTACTTTGTACCCAGAATGATAAAATGTTGGCAAAACTAAAATTCAAGTCCAATATTTCCACAGGAACCGCCTCAGTAGCTGGCGCAGTTTGTGATAACATTGGAAGAACAGTCTGATTTCAACTTAGGCAAAAATATTATCTTTTAGGATTTTCAGTACTAACCTTTAAAAATACAACCCTGCTTAAACTCTAACTTTAACCCAAAAATGAATGTAGGAGAGGCTACAGTATGTGACTGAAACACAAAGTAACATGCAGAGTTCCACCGATACAGTTTTCCCTTAAGATGTGGTTCAATAACCGGTTAAGCTGTTGTTGCATGTTCGTCACCATTTTTTTGGCCAGTTTCCTTTCAACGTATTTTACAAACATAGCTATTTTTTTCCTATGTAAGGAAAATGATGCTTCCATTCTTAATCATGCCCACTAAAATTTAATTGCCTCAACTGTCTTTTAGCACAACTTCAGACGTATTCAAGTCACTGAACAAATTTAAAATGTTAATTGAGAAGTATGAATCAACACCAACGAGAATTAAGCTGACATTAGCAGTATTTGCCATCCTGCAAGGCTCTAGAGATGATCAGTTTATCTGTGTAACTTTGCAGAGATTACTCAATCATTAATGTATATAATTTCAATTGTAACTTTGATTTTCCAAAGGTTTCACAGAACTTAAATGTAACTAACTTGATTGTCTCACAGCCATGTACAACACAGAACAGAGACAGAGCATAAAACATCATAAACACATTACACATTTGACAAAATATGGCCCTAAGTTACCATCTAAAGGAATATCTCTCTCTAGTTTTCTATCCTTGACTTGCCTACTGTAGAGACACTCTGCTATCAATAATTCACACAGTGATGACCTGGCAGTGAAAGGTGAGACAGCAAAGATGATGAAGTCTGGCTGACGTCATCCACTACGACCCACTCGTCTTCCTGCTGTTACCGCATTCTCTTCATGAGCAGGATTACACAACAGTAATCAATAAGTAATAATACTGTGAGGCTGCATACAATGGAGCACAATGTAATCTAGCGATGCTTCTTTGGCAGTGAAAGAGAGCAGGCTGGTGGGGAGGCGTAGTGATATGCAGTATGTATTGACTGAAAGCAGGCAAGATGCTATTCAGAACTGGCTGGAAGTCATTATGTGGGTGCTGCCATTAAGGTGACCTGTCCTGAGGATGAAAGGGCCTACTGCAGACACACACACGCGCACACACACAAAGATACACATGCATGATTTTGCACAATTGGCAGACAAAGAGTAAGGTTAGGGCTACAGGGAATCTACCCCCTACATGTTGATGTAAGTGACAGGCTTTTGCCTCAGAACACGCTGCCTTTAGTCAGAAGTACTAAGGATAAAATGGACGCCAGTGGCACACACTCCTAACAATGCCACCTGACCCTGAGACATATGTTTCTGTCACTTCATAGCAACTGTCCAGGCCTGATTAAAGCTATGTCCTCGTGCTCTCACACACACAAAGAGAAAGAAAGAAAAAAAGAAAAGGGGTGAAAGCAAATGGTACAAAAAAAATTCAATGTGCCATTCACATTCTATATTAAATATCAATCGTCTCTACTTGAGAGTCAATAACTTGAGACAGATCCCTTGGCATTTCTAGGATCTCATCTGATTCTAGGAACTTAAGAAACGTATCTATGTTGTATTTCCTCAGTGTCAGTCTCTGCTTTGCATTAGATATTGAGTCCAATTCACATCGAATGCAGCCAGACTCTCCATCGAATCAGCCTGTGCAGCCTCAGACACTGGCCCACTTTCAGTCAATCGGGAGCACAGAAGTGGAGCTCCCACACACTCAGCAGACTCAATTATGCAACCAACTCAGCAAACACTGCTTAGATGTGCTCTGGTGCTTCACACCTGAGAACCACAGTTTACAGTGGTGAAACATTAGAAAGCATAATCTGTTCCTCAGTAAGCTGCACTTTTCTCATACCAGTATGTATCTTCAAATCAAGTTTCATTACTGGAACATCACAGGGAAAGTTAAATATGAAACTCTGTTTTAATTTTGCTCTTGAGTCTCAATTCTAGAAAGATCAGCAGCAGCTATCAAAAGCTTGCTTTCAATGGCTGTGTCACCATAGCAACATGTTTCCTTTACTGTAATATCAAGTTTAGTTCTCCCTTCTTCCCATTGAGATTAAGGGACACTTCCCATTCACTTGTAAACACAACTTTTCTAGAAACAAGACTGCAGGAAGTTTATGACAGCTTGTTTGTTTATTTGATTCTAATTAATCTATTAAGGCAGTCACTGGTTTGCTATTTATATAAAGTAACTGTTGCTACAGAAGTTTCATGTCCTGTCATATCTTTCCACAGGGGAAATCAGGCCAGGTTTGTTTGTTTGATAATCAGGTCATTCAGTAACTTACTAATAAGTAAAATGTATGCTTTTGATTTTAGTTCCTAACAAAATACTCTTGTTAACTCGTTTCAAAATTATTATATTGAATCAAATTACTGATTTCTTCCCTAACAAGTGATATTTTAGGCTGGATAGAGTACAGAGAGCTTGCTTATGTTGCAAGAGATGATGCAGTAATCACCAGCTCAATGTGCAATTTGTTTAAAGAACTTAAAAGAAGCCAAACAGTCAATGCACACTGAGTTAGGAATAGAAATCAAGTACTCAATATGCATTTATGCAGCATATATTAATGTTACAAAATAAATAGAGCTAGTGTATGAATATTACACTGATTGCAAAATCATTATCATGTGACTCTAGGGACAGAACTCTACAGAATGGAGAAGTTCTTGGAAATATCAAGGAGAGTGTTCACTGATGGGGTATGCTGTCAATAAAATAAGGTAACAGACAGTTTTCAAAGCAAACATTTTGGTTTCTTATAACTACAGAGGAGTGGTTTACATAATTTAATTGGTCTATTCTGTTGAACTGTATGAGTAGCCATTTTGATGCACAAGCATGCATGCATAACACCATATTTTCCATCAAAGAAAAGAATCATTCCAGTCAGGGGTCAATAAAAGTATTTGATATAGAGCAAATCCACATCTGTGAGGAAAGTTGATGTACTTAACTATGATGTTGTTTCTAGTATAATTACGCTAATAACCTATCAGACCACCTCAGAGTTGGCATGTTCTTTATTTTACAGTCTGATGCTCATTTTCCTACATGGCTTTGATATTCAGAGTTGCTGTTTCAGGGTCAGGTGCAGGAAGTTTGATTTCTCTACAATGATAACTGGTAAACTCAGCTAAAAGAGGACAAAGGAAAGATGCTGGAACAAACTGACTGGAAAAAAATGAGAGAGAGACCGTACTAAGAGGCTGCACTTTTTGAATGGCATGATGTACTGAAACATTCAGCTGCATAAGAGCTGCATAAGAAAGTGTGCAATGTTGTTTGCCTTTGCTCATTTCTCCTAGGGGCGGGTGAGCCCATATGCATACGCCTAATTAAAAGATTTTCTTTAAAAAAACAAACAAATTGCCATGGAACTGGGTTCTTATTCTCACCAATGTTGTTATCAGAGAAATACCAGAGCGTGTTATTAACGTCTGGCTCTTACAAGAACATGTAGTACCAAATAAACAGAGCACCAGCAAAATTGCCAAACTTGTTTACATTAAGGCATGGCAGTCGGTTGCAATGGCAACTATAAAATGAGACCATAGAGGCGTCCTCCTTTCTTTACAAGGTGATTTTGATGTAGCCCATTCCATCAGAACTGTGTGGCAAGGTGCTTGAGACTAAGTTCAGTCTTTTTTGGTATTAGAATTCACTAAAACAGGGAGGAAAAACTTCAGACATTTACTAGGTTTGTGCTTTATAAAAGGACTGTAGAATAAAGTTTATAAGTTATGCAAAATAAACACTGGTATCAAATCAATGATAACGAAATTACCATGACTCTAAAAACAGGAGGATCATGCACTCTGGCATTTCTGGGGAGGTTTAATATGAGCTGAAAAACTCACCTGTTAAATGTAAAAAATTTACATGGTGAGCCAACGGGTATTAAGGCATTACTTGAATCACACACTTAGAAAAAGTAATTTCGTGAGGTGTTTGCCCCTGATCCCGAAGAGAGGGAGCTATATCCTCTTCTTCCTGCTGTCTTAGTCTGTCCCTCTTTAACTAATTGGATTAATCCTGGGTCTTTAATTAGAATGATCAGGTGGTCAAATCCAGACAAGGCTGGAAGAAACAGGAACTCGACTTAACTGTCACTGGTTAAAATACAGTATAGTGCAGTGTATAGATAGATAGATAGATAGATAAATAGATAGATATCATTAGAATGTGTTGATAATAATTCTTTAGAAACACTGAATATCAAATGCATTGCTGTTATATTCTCATAGTCCAGCAATGATAAAGAGGAAGTAAGGGTGGGGGAAGGAGGGGGGCTACTTTTATTTGTACAAAAATATATTTGTTTGTCACCACAGGCCTGAAGCTGGCCTACATTTTACCCATTACTCTAAACAGAGGCTACTTCGATGACTCCCACTGTTGCTAGTTGACAGCAAGGCCTCACTCTTTCATACACCTGAAGATTGTTGTTCACACACAGAAACCAATTTGCAGTGTGTTGCTCTACACCAAACAACACCAGACCATTGCCTTTTTGCATTACAGTTGGCTGTTTGCTCAAACCATCATGTGAGATGGATGCTTGGACCTTTGTTAACATGCACCATGCTTCAACAGGACATCAATGTATTGATTCGCTAAAGCACAGCTGCACACTGTCTCTCTTTATGACTGAGGGGAAACCACAGCACAGCACAGCAGAGGGAAACCCCACAACTTTCCATCCTTCACCAACACTGACACGAACATGCTTTGGAGCTCATACAATGTAAACAGCTTTTAACGGCTAGATAAATGGACTACAGTTCTTCGTTAGAGCGCGAGGAGGTGGTGACATCCGGTTTTATTAAACAAGACAAACCAACACATCTGCGCGTTTCCAAACCCCTATTCTAATCACCGGAGTGACGTAACTGTGACCCAAAGAATAGGCTGGCAATATGGTACCTGATAACACAGCCAGCACCATGAACATAGCTAATATGTCACAGAATTAAACACTTAACCACGCTTTTAAACCAAATTGCCCAAACTGCACCTACAGTCTAAAACAATAATGCGTAAATATTTATTTCTTACCGTAAAAGGCATTTCGCGTTATCTGGCCACCCATTTCTTTATTCCTGTACTGTCCGCTTATCGCTTGTATGGATTATTCAGATGCTCCCGTTGCACAGTCCAGCGCTCGTGACATGATTGCACGTTCGCATCCAAAAGCAGCCTATCTTTTTTTTTCTTTTTCTTTTTTTTTTCTTTTGCTCCGAATAGATGCAAAACACTAGACACAGAGACCCACACCTCCTCCTTGTCAGCGCAGGGATCTGTAAAGGCAACTCCCCCCCATTCACTGAGCGCTCTCTCCGCCTCGGGTCCCACTCACTCACACTGGCATTTACATAAAAGGTGGAGACTGGCTGAGCGCTTTTAACGCTGTCACTGCCGCAACGAGCTTCCACGACAAGGACTATTTATGGACCATGAGGTGAGAAAGTGACCAGAATGAAAAAACTTAAATCCTTTCTACAGTCCCATTGACATGCGTTCAGTCATATCCTTTGGTAAGATAGCAGTAGGTCTATGAGAAAGCACGTTATGAGATAATGATGCGTATATTTCCACATACTTAATAAAAATAAAAATAATAAATAAAGGAAGTCTGAGGCTAAGTACGGCTGCAGAGCATAAGAAAGCAAGATTACACATTCTATATTATCAGCACTCACTCTTTCACCTTACATTCTTCCCTATGTGCCTCGGGCTCCTGGCAGACTGGGTGACCCCTCAAGAGTCAGGCCTCTGACTTAAGCTGTCATCACATATCCATGGTGACCTCACAGCACTCAATCTCAGACACCACTGTGTTTACTTTGGGCCTTAAGCTGCAGGCCCTTAGATAATGGTAATATGGAGGAAGAATAAGGTACAGTTGAATTATGCGAGTTAATAGAATTTGAACCAAACTATAGAATAGAAAATATAGTCACAGCTGTAGAGAATTTAGGCACCTGAGATCTTTGTTCTAAACTCTACATTATTTGTGTGAGTGTGTTTACTCTTGTTGGCAAAATGACAAGATGCGTCCCCCTTTGTTAACCTTCCATGTCTCCAGCTCCTAGCAGCAGAAATTGTGCAGAGGCAGAGGGATTATTTAATTGACAATGTTAGCCTAGTCTGTCTGACTCATTGATCCTATAATCTGTCTGAGGTTTGTGCCTCTGAAATATCAGCAGCCTAACCGTGCCGCATATTTAGAAATATGCTGTCTTTTTGTCCATGGTGCTCAAGTAGCAGATAGATTTGTGATTGTGCCTTTTTCTCTTATCCCTCTCTTTCATCCACAATCTTTAGCATTCTCTACTGTAAATAATCAATTCTTTATGCCGCCTCTATAATGTATACTTGTATAATTTATAGCTTTGTGTCACACAGAGAAACAAGCAGCAATTTGTAGTCGCAGATGAATGAGATGAGACATACTTATACTATTCTATACTAGTCCTACAATATTTCATGATTATGGGTCAGTTTAACTTAATATATGCGTTGGTTGATAGTGTGGGGGCAGAATGGAGTTCCTATTGGCCCCTCCTCCAATTAAAAAAATGTAAAACCAATGACTATGAATACCATCTGTCATATCTACCGCTACAGCAGCTAGTTAGCTTGGCTGAGAAAGCTTGAAAAGAGAGAACAACTAGCTATGTCTCTGCAACTCCCAACCTCACTTTTAAGCACAGTATATTTTGTTTGTTTGTTTGTTTATTCACCACAAAATTCTCTTCTTAGAGGTGTGGATAGACAGATTTTGTTGCCTTTGAACCAAGACAAGTTTGTCCAATTTTCATATAAAATTCGTATATAAAGAAATTGCATGTTTCACACATAAAAGCTGCAACTCGGAAGTAATCAGTTTTGCACAATGTCTGTCAAATTTTATCATGCTCACTTACTTAAAAATGATCACTAATTGTTTTAGTTTTATGCATCATGTTTTATTAATAATTTTTGTATTACAGGCATAATTAATCTACTGGGGGAAAAAAGACGAATCTAATTGTAAATCAGCAGGCTTTAGAACACAGATTTATATTTATGTTTAAATCATTACCCACTATATCCTGCAGGTAAAAATATTTACATGTCCCCGTTTCCCACTTTTAATGATTACAACCATGTAATCAAAACAAATTCTCTAGCCTTCATGGGATGCTGATCGACATGAAATCATGAACACAACCCCAAGGTTTAGTTTGTTAAATGAGACACCAGAGACGAACACATGGTGCACACATTTGAGGCGAAGACAGTTGGTTGAAAGCGTTCAAAGCACAACAAGAGGCTACCCATGTTTGGCTTCATGTATCACCTCTGCAGAACATGGGAAAAATTTGGATTTGGGATTTTGTGGAAAGCTAGCTCAATGAAGTCACTACACTTTTAAGGCATCACAGACTGAATCTGACATTTAATCACTGGTGTTAATTCATTAGTATTTATAAGTTAAAACAGGATAAAACTGTCTTGTCAAGATAAAAAAGAATAGAGCACTTCCATTTGATTTTTAAACCATTGGAGTAAGAATGTCTAGTTAACTGACATCATTGCATAAAGCTTGTCATGCAAAGGACACGGCTGTAAGAAGAATGGTGACTGGACCCTGGCCGGATGAGATTCAGGAAGAAACGTCAGACTGTAGTCATGTCATGTAACCTTGCAGACACAGAGTAGAGGAAAGGCCTGAAGTAAAGTGCACTTCCTTGCCTGGCTCGATGTTGGTGCTGTACATGAATGCATTTCTAGAACATCCTTCCTTTGTACTGTACTTTTTACTTCCTATTTTATTAATGCAGCCACCACTCTGTTATCCTTAACCTTTAAGAAAGTCTCCTTTTGGCCTGCAGTCCTTTCTGCAACATGATTGAGCGACATCTCTGAGAGTTTGTACGTTAAATTGCATTACATAACTTACTCGGATAATGCTCATGGTTTGCTACAGTTCAGCTGCTCTCAGAGGGGGCTATGTATACAACCTCAGCTGATATAATGTATTGCCGTTGTGACAGTTTCTATGTTTTATGCCTGGAATAGATTCCATGTATATTTTCTTTGCACAGTGAGACAGCCCTGACCAATACCACAAGCATCATCAAAAGATGTTATTCTGCTTTGTTCTGCTTAGTTTTGGTGTGTTCGTGTTGAACCTTGGATATTGGAGAATTCCCTTGGAGTTATCTGGTGTTTGCACAAGAATAAAGGCTGCAGATATGTGGATGGATCCAGTATATTAATGTGGATTTCTGACAGCACATGTGCTTTCAATACATGAACAGTTGGTTCCAAGGTGTTTCCACCAAAATAATGACATCATTAGTTGTTTGCTGACACTCTTACAGTAAACCAGTATGTTTGCATTTTCCTGTCAGGTGACATCTTGTGTCAATGTGAAAAATGACTGTTTGAATTTTTTTTTTTTTTTTTTTAAAAGTACTGTTATGTTGCTGTAGTGCTGCAAAGCCTACAACTGAGGATGAATTGTTGGTTTGACAAAGTGTCCAACTTTGACACCAGGAACCACACATCCCATTTCCTACCCACAAGAAACGTTACCCTAAGCATCTTTTAACCATGACCACATTTTTCCACAACATTACTCAATAGTTTAAGTTGCCTCAACTTAATTAAACCATAACCATAGAGGTGACAGATGAAAAATGGTTTTATAAATACTTTTTGTGATTGTATTGGTTTTTGAAGGCACTGAATCAGAGCCAGGACAGAAAAATCTAATGTTCATAGCCTTGGAAGGTAAAGAAAAAAACACACTGGTTTGTCATATTGGTTTGAGGAAGTGTTGGTTAAGTGACATTCAGTGCCATTTCTTCCTCTTTTTTGTGCAGAATGCTGAGAGGAACTGTCTTTACCCAGTTTGGCAAATGTTTCAGTGACTTGCTGTTAAGCAGCAACATCTTTGATATTGTTGTTTTGCAGAAATTTGTTGTATTTCACTGGCATGAATACCCAGCAGATTTGCAGCAGATTGCAGCAGATTTAGAAGAAGTTATAGATGCTTTGTGACAATACTTCAAAGGTGAAATGTTTGTGTTTCTTATGACTTTTTCTGTCATCCTTGATCCATTTCAAAAGTTAGGTTAGCCAGTATTACAGCATAGTTGTCATTATTTACCTACATTTTTTGTTTACTCTGTCTGTTGATGTTGTGACTATAGAATAATGTTGCCAGAAGGCAACACAGCTGGAACCCTTGAACACTGGCTGTTATTGTACCATTTATTTAGATTAAATTGTACCGGTTAATGTAATTAAATAGTTCTTATTATTAATTTACTGTTCAAAGAGCTGGCAGTCATGAACCAAATCATGTATGTGTATGCATGTATGTATATACTATTCATAAAGCAACTATGTACACAAATTACTAGACTATACATGCAACCCTTATTCCCACTTTTTCAGCAAACACACACACATTTTAGACTGTTTACAACCATTTACACACAGTCAACAAAAACAAATTAACCTTTTTATGGACAGCTTACTCTATGTGGTTGTTGATTTGTTGTTTTCTATATACAGGAAGTATTTGTACATATCTATTTCTATACTTGTTTGCTTATAGTTAGTTATAGTCATTTCAGCCTTGCTTTGTTGTTCTTGCCTTAGCTATTGTCTATTGGTCTCTGTCTGTTTGTATCTTACTCCTCCTTTTTGTTCTTTGCTCTATGAGTAAGCACAACATATAGAGTACATGGAATTATTATGATTATCTTTCTATTCTAAATAAAAGCACATGATTAAAGATGGAAATCATCATCAATGTGACTAGATGGCATCTGGAGGCTTCTGTTCAGTTCAGCTTATGCACTTTAAAGGTGGGACAAGAGAAGAGATGAAACACGTCTGTATACACATTTTAGGTGTTCATTAGTGTCTCACCATTTTAGCTGTGACACCTTTGACATATCTGTCTGTCTCTGCATAAAAATAATCTGGCTCAGGGTTTTGAAAATTGATTGCAGCCATCAGAGTGACTTCAGACATGTGGCTGCATATCTGACATGGTGGCTGATGATTAACCAGCTCTCATGGCCACATTTCCCAGCATGCTTCAGTCATTCACAGCAGCTGGAGACCAGACCTATCCAAGGTTTCCACGACAACCGCTGTTGGAAAGGAATTACGTACATCTTGCAGGGGTGCATATGTGAGCACATAGGGGCACACACTGATTCACACACAGAGTACATTAGTCTAAAAACACAGAGTGTCATGAAAATAAGGATAGAGACAAAAGAAGATAACACAACAGAAAACAGGTTAGTGGAGTAATGGCACAGCAAGGTGTAAGCTGTACACCAATCCACAGGGGCGACATAACATCCTGCCAGCCGAGTGGAGCCTGCTGCCTCTTTACAAGTGATTTGTATAGAAGTGAAAGAGAGTCTGGCAGCAGATGCCGAGTGGCGGGGAGGTCAGCAAAGTGGGTCTCCCGCAGTTGGTATTATGTGAGAGAGCTGCTTGGCGCGTGTGTGCAAACAAAACCTCCTTTTCAGCATAGTCCCTGGAGCCCCATCACAAGGCCATTTGCAATATGAGTAGCAGTGGAACCCCACACAATCCAGAAACAGAGGAGAGGGTGGAGAAACTGCAGGGAACTGTGACAGCTCCAAATTTTTGCAGGAGTGACTCTGGATAACTATGTATTCTGAAAAAAAGAAAATGAGAAACATGGAAAAAGAGTGGGGATGAGGTGACAGATACAAAGTAGGGGGCGTTTGCACAGTTGCTGCAACAACCTCTGAAATAATGATGGTTCCACATTTTTATAAATCCTGCCTTATTGCAAATCCCTTTCTGTCTATTCTGAGACATGCCCTCAGCAGGTATTCCAGATAACTACACTCTTAGTTATTAGCAAAGGTGAAAGTTAGTTTGAGGGCATAGGATGTCTGATGTAATGTAGTACTTTTCAACAGAGTAGGAGCACAAGAAGTGAGGAGGTGATAATTAGATCTGTCACTCTGCTTTAATATCTCTCAGACCTGCTCGGCCCTGGGCAGCATTGCTGTAAAGAAATGCCTTATTGTCTCTGCTGCTCAGGAACTGAAAATGTCGTTCCCTTGTCTGATATGCTGCGGCAAAATGTGCTGGTGAGGAGTGATGGGCTTCACTGGGGTATCACTATGGATATGAAAGGATCAGAATTATAAATTATGCCGGGAATTCACTGAGGCCTACATGTTGCCTGGTGTATATACAGTATTATGTTAGGCTAAGGATTAGATACCACAAGCAGCTAAAGGCTCTGTAAAGGAGAAATGCTAACATCTGCATGTGACCATGCTCAGAATGATAATGCAGATTGTTTTTACGTTTGCAGGGTATAATTTCTACCTTGTTAACCATCTTCATTTAGGCTGTTAGCATCCCACATTTGCTACCCTGCTGTAAATGGCAGAAACACACTCTCATGTCTGTACAGTAGGATTAATATGAAGCTGCTCTCAGAAGTAAGCTTAGTAGGCCATAGAGTCAGAAAGAGTTTGGCAGAGTTTAAGTCTTTCCATGGTAACAAAATCCTCCTACTGTCTCCACAGTGCAACAAGCAACATGTTACAGGGAGTCGAGAGACATGAGGCCTAACACCCAAACATGAGCGATTGTTGCTTTTCTCATGAGTTTTTTGTAACTGATTTTTTAAATAGACATTGTTTTTTCTTCAGGTGCCTGAAATTATATCTTATTATATATATTATATATTATATTATTATATATATATCTTCTATATATATTATATTATTATATATATATCTTATATCACCTCTGAAGATTAATAGTCATTGACATAAGTGAACATGTAAAAGTCTCCACTAGCTGGGTGTCTTGTATGTATTTAATAAACTAGATATAGCAAGTTAATAGGTGGGTTTGAGGGTTGCTGATAAGTGGATTTTATTACTGTTTGAAAGACCAAAACCAGCAGTTTGCCCCCATTTCAAGTTTCTTTTTTTCATTTTGAGAATCTTCTCAACTAACTCTGTTTTCAAAAAGTTTTACCAGGATCTAAAACAGTCAGCCTCTTGGTGGTGCCATATAGAACAATTCAGGGGATCAGCATATGTGGACCATGAATGCCTGTGCAAAATTTCATGGCAATAGCTGTCGGGACCAAATTAAAACACTGATTAACAAAGTGGCTGAACAACTGAACAGCTGACCTGCATTGACGCAGAGCCATGGTTCAAAACATATGTTTTTATGAGGAAACTCATTGTTTCCTGTTTCTCTCCCCCTTTCTTACAAGCAGGAGTACATGTGGTTGTAATTCCTCTCAGAACAGATCACTGTGACTTTTAAATTGCGATTCGGAGCATGATGGGGTGTTTATTGTTCACTACATTAGATTAATATGGGACAGCTGCTGTGTGGGAAAACATATGAATGCTTTTGAATGGACTTTTGGCGCCATCAATCAGTGGCAGTGCTGGTTTATTGGTTTCTAATCCGTGCCCGCTTTGAATCAGTGCACTGTATCCCTCTTGACACTCTGGCTCAAGTCACGTTTGGCAAAAGGGAGCTACCAGATGTGGAGACAGATTATCAGAGCTTTCTTTTATCCATCCATGTAGCCCCCACTTCATCTTTCCTCTCATTTATCACATTTACAACCTGTGTTGGTCTTGTGTCTCTCTTTTCTATGCTGCGTTTACATCCCTAAGGAGCTGGGTTGAGTTGAAACAAGATCAAATGAAACTGTAATTCTTGAAAGTGTTGTGATTGTCCCATAGAGCTAGCACAGCTCTGAATGAAAATCACCTCAATCACTGCTTTTGTATGTAGTCAATAAAATGCCAGCCTTTTTAATTAGACACAGGAGAGGCCACCAAAGACATTACCAGAGGCTAAACTCTTACTTTTCTCAGTTGGGATCAGAACAGAGAACAGCAGTTTTTGTTGCTGTTTTTTTAGGGCATCTTTTCCTCTTTTTCCCACAGCTCAGATCTGACTGTTTTTCTCTGACACAACAGAAAAAAACACATGAAGATGTCTCATGCTCTGTTCTATGTCTGAGAGGAGGATGGAAGACTGAGAGGAAAGTTGAGTCACAGGATTCAGCTGAGAACCGGCGGCTGCAGGGTACAGGAATCAAGTCATGAGGAGGAGAGTGCTACATATGCAACCTGATCTTACTTTCAACTCGTTGCATAAAGCAGCTTGGTCAGGACTACTGGGCACCACTTTTTCAAGCAGGTGGAACACCTTATGTGATGCATGTGGCCCTCAAGTAACCACAATGTAAAAGAAGTAAAAACAGATAAAGACCCTCTGAGGCTGGGTCAGGGTTGAGTGGTGAATCACACAAAACTCTCAGTCATGAGAAAGGTTTGGAGTTCCAGTGAAAGTAAAAGTCAATATGTTTTTCCAAAACCTGACCAAGTAGTTTATTCATTTAAATGTAACCAAGTAGTCGTGGTACCTAAACCCAACAAATCTGCAACCGTTTCTCTAGGTTAATTGCTTGTTGGAAAGGCTTTATCACAGGACGACACTGAACATTGCAAACAGATGCTAAATGGATAAACAGGAGTACTTTAAAAAGTGAGGTAAAAGGGTCCTAAGCAAGCTGCTGTTATGAGGAGTTGAGACTGACAATGTGTTTAAATATGCTAGTTTAAGCTTAGTGAGAATATTTCCAATAAATTAATAGCAGATTTGATGAATTTATGTGCTGCTGCATTATACAACATCTATGAAAAGGGTCTGTAGTTAGTTAATTGTAAAATTTGTTTCACTTGCACAATCCTGTTAAAGAGCACGGAGAGAGTACTTGTAATGCAGTTTTAGGAGAGTAAATAAAAAATGAGTAACAGATATTGCAAAAGAAAAGATAATAATGAAATAATAATGAAGTTGTAGACATGCAGTCACTCTTTGAACTTAAAAAGATCCACTACTCAAGTGCTGAATGTGTTTGATGAAAACAAACCAGACTGTAATTCACAAGTTCTGGATTTGATTTGATGGATTCAAAAAGTTCTTCAGAATGCATAAAAGAATCAACTTTTCGAGGGTGTTTGATTTAATTCTGTCCATAACAGAAAGACTGACAAACAGACAAGGCAAGAGAAACAACCACTGCAAATGACATTGACTAAAGTGCTGTGTGTTTTCAATATTAAAAGTGAAATAGTGCACATCATCCATATTTTACAGTCACATATGCATTGATAAATATTTTTATGAATTCTGGCAAAAGCAACTGGGACACTATTCATGGAATCTCAAAAAAGAGTTGAAATGTCATTTTCCATTGCTGTGAGCACCATTAGCAAAATACCTTTTACTTCCATTGTATTGGGGGTGGAAGCTGAAATCTCTGACATTTTAGAAAAAATGGACAAAAACCCCAACTATTTGCAAGAATAGAAGCTTTCATTAGATAAGAGTTTTCTTCATGTGATTCCAATGATCTGACCTTTTAATAGTTGCTGGAAATCAGTTTTTGAGAAAAGTACATTTGACTTTATTGTCACATGTACAGTATACAGCAAAATTTGTTCTTTGTATTCAACCCATCCCTGAGGGGCAGTGGGCAGCCGACAGACTGCAGATCTGATCCAGTAACTTGGTCAAGGACACTGACTGGAAAATTAATCTATCATTTTGATGACTGAGCAAACTGGAGCACCCACAGGATACCTCTGCGATCACGAGGAGAACATGCAAAATCCACACAGAAAGGCCCTCAGCCTGATACGAGCCAGGGACAGTCTTACTGTGAGGCGGCAGTGCTAACCACTGTGAAACTGTTCCGCCCATTTTAGATATCTGCAGCTTTATGGAGACTGCCATTAGAAGAAAAATGAAGACTTCAGGCCTTCCAGAAAAATTCTCAAAATGACAAAGACACAGTCTTCCGTATTTGAAGGGGGTTGGGGTAAGTGTGTTACATTTAGAAGTTCAAAAGAAGACCCAAACAAGAGGCAGGCGGGTTGCAAATACAAAGGGCAAGCTTTAGTAACATACAGTTAGTGCTAAAAACAGGCAGTCAGTAACACTCTGGGAGAAGATTTGAGGCAAAACCAAGAATGAAAGGGAAATACAGATACTAAAGTAAGAACAAACCAGTACTGCTCGAGGAAACAGGCAAATATGTGGGCATGAAACAGAGGCAAACAAAGGTGGAGCAAAGGCAGGGCTGGAGAGCAAGTGAAGTGGAACTGACAAACAGCAGTTAGAGATAAATGCAGACCTATGTCTTATCTACTCAAACATAGATATTTATCAAAACATTGTCTTTTTCTATGCAAATAAACCTATTTTTCACCCAGCTGTCATGTTTTATCCCTTCAATGGATAATTTGATAAATTAAAGCAAGGCTGAAGATATTTGGAGTCTCCCTTTGCAGCGCTGTCTTGTAGACAAGAGATTGTGTTCTGTTATTAACTGTACATAACATCAAAGCGTGAACTTTTTTCCTCTTGGGATACATGTGGAAATATAGTGAGGGTGCTAACATAGGGACTTTTTACATGTTTGCACATAAATGTATGTTTGAGTCACTCTCTGATGTCAATGAGTAACAGAGACATCAGAGTGCATCATATATATGTAATCTAACACTGACACAACACAGTCGAGCCGTGCAGGTTTGGGGTAATTTCACTTCCTTGGATAGGCATGCTGATGGCAGTCTTCAGTTGTGTTTCTGTGTTTTCATTTGAATGCCCTTTTATTTAAAAAGTGCTCATGTGGAGGGAAGTTTTTTATGAATGAAAAAGACAAAAAAAACTATTTTTAAGAAAAAAAATCTCAAGTCTTTGTAAACTGGACCTGTGATATACAAGGGAGAGGACTCCAAAGCAACAGGTCAACCTAACCAAAAAGAATGGAAAGCACACAAAGACAGGAAAGAAAATGAAACAAAAGTAAAAGAAAGTTAAAGAAGAAACAAAATGAACTACAATCCCAAACTATGAAGGGATGGGACAATAAAACATTAGACTTTAACACAAGTCATGCTGGTTTGAACCAATGTCCCCTAACCTTACAAAGTAGCAATTTGAACCGAAACTAAGGGATTTCATCTTTTGCTATTTAACGCCAAGCTGAATGAAGGAGCCAAATGGTAAACCCAAGAAATGATCCTTTCCTACACCTACCAACATTCTAGTCAAAGGATTTCTCCAGTCATCTTTCTTTAGTCATCTGTCCTGTGTATGTATGAGTATATGGAACAGATTCTTCTATTTTATCAGTGACACAGGCTGCCAAACAGCTCATGGTCATCATTAATCCAAAGTATGTGACTACTTTTTTTAAGCTTAAAGAATTTGGGTGACCAACAGTTCACAGCTTTATCATAACGACTTCTGCAAGAGCAGATTACATAAAACTTAGACCATTTGACCGAGATAGAGAACTGATCAAAAGTCCTGTTTTTGTTCAAAGAAGATAAGTAGCTGATGCAGATGCAGTTAAGGCAAGTACACTTTTAGATTGGACTTTGGATTAAAGAAACTCCTTTAAAAACCTTTTAGAGATTAAACAGGAGAACTTTATTATTTAAAGATAAAGAATATGAACAGCAACAACAAAAAAGATGCCAGAGAAATGCTCTGTTTGTGCTGGTCAAGCAGCCTTGTTGTATTTAATTAGTTTGAGGACAGTCGAAAGACACCAGAAATAAGCTCCTTTTTATTTCCTACTGCTTTCCTGCAGCTGAAAAAATGAAGTTGCATATCAGAGCAATGGGTGAATTTAGTTCTATAGTTTTAATCAGGAGTGGATCTCAGATCTCCTGTGTCTCTGTACTCATGTCTGCAAAGCTATAGGATGTGAACAGGGTCCCTCAGCATGTGCAGCAACAGTTTATTAAGGGTCCTCCCTAACCCTAACCTTTTGCTTAAATGCACTTTACCAGACTTGAAAACAGTAGCATTTCAAGATTTTGAATGTGATATCAATATCATGATTTTTCTGGTAATAAATAAAGTAAATGTTCTTTGTTTTTATTTCATAGGTTACCTTTAGAAAAGTATGAAAAAACTGAACTTGGTTGTTGCATACTTTGCAGAGCAGTTAATGTTAATCTGTTGGAGAAGCTTCCTTTTTAAAAAGATAACGTATATATTGATTGTGATCTAATATGTCTTGTGGAACTAAACTATAAACTCAAAATGTATCATCCAAACATATACTTACAATACAAAATGAATTATTAAGTTTAATAGCATAAGATAGAAAACTTATTTTTAGTATTATTTTGGATTCTTCACATTCTTTCCAATTTTCCAGCTAAATTCTGTAACAAACATCGTCATAACAGACTGATAATAAAGTTATATCTGCCCATGAATATCTTAATCTTTCTATGGGTGAAGAATTTTCCATAACCTCCTCATTATTAGCAACAAGGCCATAAAACAAGAAAACAAACACCCTACTTGCTTCCCACTGGCTCCCATACCTGGGTTCCCCAGACATGGGGGGTGGCAGAGCTGGTGTTTGAGGATTGATTGACTATTTAAGTGTTATTAGAATACAAAACACAAAGTGAAATACAGAGTTTGCACAGTTTATAAGGTAAATTGGCATTAAACAACCAGAACATCATCCTGAATAAAGTTCATGTTTAACTTTGTATTTCTCTCCTGAAATTTAACAGTGATCACAACATTAGAATGTTAAAACAGTCACATCTTAGAAATGGAATCAAGGAGCAAATAACAACAACTGGAGCCAGTTGCTAAAATATCATTGATAGAACAAGAAGCAAGTTTAAGAAACAAAGTACTTTGATAAAATAAACTATTAGCTAGAGAGCAGAGAAATGAGCATTTTAGATGCACTGCAGATTCTAGCAAACAGTTGTTGTGTGGATATGATTTTCTAGCTGGTGAACATAGCAGTTAAAAAACCAAACATTTCACCAGGTGTCAAAAAAGATAGCTCCAAATGAACATTGTTTCTTTATGTGTGCAGGGTGTTTTTATAGGAACCACTATCTGTTACAAGTTCACTATATCAACTTTACAGCATGACAATTTGTGTTTAAAGCTCGTTACACTGCACTCAAACAGTCCAGGTCTGTTCATTTGCATCTGCAACAACATGTGTTCAGCAGCTACTACGAATGCATCAATAAAAGAATAATTAATGTTTTTCTTTGTGATGTTGCAAAACAAGCTGTTGGCTGAAATAATCCATCAGGCCACCCTGTCTTATATTGCTGGAGTTCATGTACCTTACAGCTATGAAAAATGCAAAAAAAAAAAAAAAAATCACATACAAATATGCACTACATATGAAACAAAAAATCATCTGTCCACATACAAACAGCAATACAACCAATGACTGGATGCTGTTTTCCACATCCAGTGAAATACACATATCATGTAGTGGAAAAGGTGGAATCCTCCATTAAATAAATGATAAATGTTGACAGTAAAAGACTAAATCTTAAAGTAAGATAACTAATAATAATTTATCAAACATGCAACCCCCCCAAATCACACACACACACACGCACACATACCAAAGATGGGCAGGGCTAGCTAAGCAAGTCAGACCACCTATCAAGTTGCAGCTACAGGGATGTGGATTATGACATCAGTGCTGAGTTGGCCCTTAATCACCCGCAGACTCAAAAGAGGATCTTCTCTCTCCCAGCAGAGAGCATCGGAAAAGTCCCGGACAATTCCACTCGACTTCAGTGAAAAGCCCACAACTTCTCACTCACTGCGGAATTCCCCCAGAAGCAGGAGTTGAGCAGGTGTCGAGTGGGATTTTGGGTTCTTGTGAAAATGCAGGTGGTTTACAGCTGGGACCTGGGATATGCTTGTTTCTCAAGTGGGCTATCTTCAGTAGCTCCTACTCCGCACTTCCTCTTTTGCTCTCTCTTTCACATGCACACTAGCTCACTCTCTCATTCAATTCCACTCACATCCCGTATCATTCCGATGTAAAAGCTCTTGTAAATGTCCCTCGGCCACACCACTGGTGACAGATGGTAAGGGCAGGATGAAAACTCACCAAATATGTAATCCCCTCCTCACATGGGCTGTAGCACAACGCAGAGATTATCCCATCAGAAACACAGAGCAGCACGCTGGAGGGGAAATCCCTGTGTGTGCATGTACATAGGTGTGTGTGTGTGTGTGCGTGTGAAATGATTTAATAGTAGTGCTGTGTGTGTTTGCATAGCAGCCTGTGCTTTTTGAGTGACACATTCAAATCCAGTCACATGCAGTACTAAAGGTATGACTGGATTTGAATGTATTCAGAAATTTATATGAGTACTTATTTACTATGCTGTCATCAGTGGAGCAAGAGGTTTCAATCTATCAGCATGCAAGACTGATTAATATAACAATAACTCTAAAAAACATAATCGTTAAATTGATTTATAGTTGCTTGAGTTGCTTTGTTTTGGTGCCTCTGGCATTTTCCACCTTTCCAGCAACCAGGATACAATTTTGGCACTTTTACAACCATAAGCCTTGTTGCTGTTGTTCAAGCACAAATATGTATTTACTTCCCCCCATAAAGATCGGAACATTTGATGCTTTTATGCACAGTGACTGATGTGTTTTATTGGTACCATTTGTGATATGGGAGCAACAGCCCTCTATGTGTACTCAGTACCTCCACAAAGTCTATGTAGGGAGAGGAAGTAGAATAAAACCCCTCCAACCCACTGAAATATGTCACAATTATTACATGAAGGCAGTGACTTTAAAAAGATAATTACAATTTCCTTATTACCACTTCATCATTCCTGGCTATGACTCCTAATGGTAATGATAACATACTCACCAAATACCATATGGTTGAAATATGTGACACACTTGATTAAAGAACTCCACATTTCCAACTTCTACTTTGAAAAAAAGCAGACTCTTGAATATAAGAAACTTTTATTTTCTGAGAACACTCCCCCTAGAAGCCTTTTCTCCTGTGAAAGAGATGCCTTATGCTAATAATACTTTCATTAAACCACAACATAAATGCCATCTTTGTGTGGTTTGTTGCTGTCACACATTCCCCTGATAGGCTCTTTAAAACAGTCACAATGATTTTATCTGGTAGTCAGCATTTTTCAGTCTTTAACAAAGGTCAATGTCCTTGTATTTTATTTCACTTGTATTTTATTTCCTCTGTAGCAGTAAGACATGGGCCAATGGCACAAGCTCTAAGGAACTTTGGTAGGTTATCCTGGGCTAATTAAACACTTTGAGTGCTGACTAACTCTGAAAGGCACAACAAACTCATTAGCACAGCAGAATATAAGCCAGAGTAAAACTGAAAAAAGGTTCAAAACACTAAAACATTGACTCTTTTGCTAGGGTTTTTGGTTCAGCAATGTAAACTTTTTTTAATTTAGTCACTATAAACTGATCTAAAGATTTAGCAAATAAAGAATTATTTAATGAGTTCAGACAAAAGCCCACACTGAGTCAGACTGTGTTTCTCTGCAGTTAAAAAAAATGCCAGTTGACAGTTTGTTGATCCTGTCCAAATTTTTTCTCATGCAGGGAACTGATAACTCACAGGAACCAAATTAATTGCATCTGCACACAAGTCATCTGTGAACACTGTGTACTTGCTGTCTCTTCAGTATGACACTCACATTTTGTTTTTGAAAATGATCACACTGCAGTCATATTTAACTGTTTTCCAGCATGCAACAACATGCAAAATACATTATAGAATCAAGTGTTTTTACCCTTTTAATTTAAAAATAATCAACATCCTGTCCCAATGTTCCCAATGCATGCAACAAAATGCAAGGCATGACTTTACATCCTGATTGACTTGTTATTTTGCTAACATTTACTTCCACATTTCTCACTCCATTCTGATTTCCTGCCCTTTTCTAATTGTGCAATTGGAACCACTTGTGTGTCCTTCTGATCTGCTGACACACAGAATAGCTATTCGTTTGGCTGTCTGGTCTGGTTGGAAAGAAAAACTTTTTTTAACATGTAAGACTTTAGGTTTTAAGTAAGCAAGCTATTTGTCTCTCTAAGTCGGTTTATTTTCAAACCACTATAACTCCATCCTGCAGAGTATCACACCACAGATCCCTATCTGCTCTCTACCATTTGATTCTATTTGGTAAACAAGATTAGGTCTAACATGAATTAGGCTAATGTTAGAGCTTCACACTGTTCAACTATTGGAAAAGCTTTCATAAAGTTTTTCCATTGCATGAATCAGTTGTTGCTACAAGGAATAAATTTATGCTGTAAACATGGTTCCATAGAAAAGGATTGTTGTTTTGAGGTTTTAAGCATCAACATGCTATTAAATATAACTATTAACCAAAAATCAAACACATCCTGAGGGCACACTATAAAAATCTCAGACCATAAATAGGCGCATAGCTTGCATACTGGAAAACATAAACCTGCTGGGAGGCTCTGGGTGAAAAATGAGCTGTGGGCCCTCATTAACCCCCATTTCTCTGAGTCTTTGTTTCCATGTACACTTTTCTTTTGCAGTATTTTATTCATCACTGTTCATTTTAGACACATACATCAATAAGCTCAAGAAGATATACCAGTTCTGTGCTTGTTTTAACTTGTAGTTATCTCTCTAACTAACTGCCATTCACTCATCTTACTGTTGCTCCCTCATAATTTTTTGTTTTTGTCTGGAGCTGTCAATTTAGATATAATCTATTCTTATTTGCTGATATCATATCTGTCCAACAGCACAGCAAAACGTCTACACAGTCAGCTTATCATTTGGCTGATGTCCTTTATAAATTTGACTCTCTTTCTGCCTTGAGTTTATTCATGCTGCTGTTGTGTGTGACCCTTCACCTCTCCATCACCACTAGTCGTTGTAGATTCATCAGTTTCATCAAATCCTCAGCCTGTCAGTCTTGGTCATGTCATCAACCACCATCACCACCAGTGTCCTGAAAAACTAAGATTCAGACATCAAAGGCCCTGTTTCCTCAAAACAAGACTGCTGCACCTGAAGCCAAATGTTAAAAATATGCTCTTACAAAAAAATGGCATTATGGAACATTCGGATCTAAACAATTACCACAAACACCAGGTGATTTCACAAATCACCTTATCCTTTTATGTAAAAAAATGTTTAATGAGGAACAGTAGTTTTGCACAATACTAAAGACTCCTATGAATCGTTGCTATATTTAACATATGGTTTCTTGCATCTATCCTGAGGTTTCCATGATTCACAGGGCTCACTGTGCATGTAGAAAAGGCACATGATCATGATTCAAGCTGAGATTATTAATTCCACTCCTTCCTCTATAAAAGCTGTTTAGCTGCTGAGAACACAAGGCAAGCTGCTTGTCCCCACATCTCCGTAAAGTACCATTAAACACACATCTGTTGCTTTGTGTACAAAGAGGCAGTATAATGTTCTCCGGGATAACAGTTACATTGCTTTTTTCTGTAAAAGTGCCATAATTCTGTCCTGGTTACCATAGTGTTAGGGCATGGAGGTGATAAATATAGTCATTAAAGCACAAAAACTACAGCAACTAAAGAGGCAGTGACAGTGATTTTTCACTGTGTTATTGTTCTACAAATATAATGTGCACAATTTTATCAGCCTTATCAAATATTTCTGACAATACTTGACATGAAACACTATGATAAAAAAGGACGTTGTATTTTCAAGGAAAAAACCTTTGCATCAAAGTCGCAAAGGCACAAGTAATTTTGAAAACATCAAAAATCTTGTGATAGCCCCTCTTATATAAGTTTGACACACAGTCTAACCTAATGAGCTCATTTAGCCTGTGAAACAGCCGGGGTTTTAAAATGCATGCAGTTCTTTTTATAAATAATGTTTACAAAGTGTAAATATGCATTGCAGCGCCCGAGGTGCTCGAATCCTCCCAGGAGTGACAATGTGCCTGTATCACCTCTCTGTGCTTGTGTTTCTTATTTGGGCAGGTGTTAAGGATGTTCGAAAACACTCCGGGCGGGCAGCTGCAACTGCGGTGCAGTGTTGCGTAAGCGAGGTCAACTGTCACGTAAAGAAAAAAGGGAGGTCACTGCTACAGCAAGGAGTGAAAGAAAGTGTTTGAAATATTTTCTGAATATTTCCTGGGGTATGTTATTGGCCACCACTCATCAGTACTTGAATTATGGTCTATGGTTCTCTAATTGCTGAACAAATAAAGTATAATTTATTTAATGACTCTGCCCCAAAAGAAAATACATTAGGTTCTGATTAGGCTTTGTCCTAAGTTCATATGACTAACAGTTTCCTACTATACTGTTTAATATCTTCAAGAAATGCTGTCAGCTTTTACTCCTGTTGCTCTTATTCAACACAAACTACTAATTATGGCATGTATAGCACAAATTCCAGGAAACAAAGATAGATGTAGACTTTGTCATTAGAGAAAGTGTTGCAGGCGGGATTTCAGTTTTGTTTTTGTTTTTTTGGGGTGCAGCAGAAGCAGCTGGAACACCACACTTACTTATTAACATTATAATAGCCACTTTTGTTAACAAACAATTGTCCACACACACACACACACATCCAGTACATAGTAAGTAAAACTATCATTCATCTTGATTTGCTTTTTCAAGGACAGTAAATTAAATAGACAGAGCCACTGTGCCATCATCATTCACTTTTAAAGCCTTAAATTAAGCTTTATGTTCATCGCCATCTTGGTTTGGATTGACCACACTGGACACAAAGGTGGGGCTGGAGAAGATACTCAATGCCCCTAATAATTGTTTGAGGCTGAGCAAAGAGTCAGAGACTGCTTTCTGACAAAGCAGCCAATCCCTTAATTATGCCTTTAAGCCTTATTTTAAACAAGTGAGTTTTATAAAATGTGACTGATTAGATATTCATATTCCCACTGCAGTTGTCACCAGGCTTTAAACATAAGAACTTCTGCTATAAAGTTAGGAATTTGAATACAGGGAACTATTAGGATTGACCTGCTTTTGGAACCAGCCTCAAGCGATGTAATGATGGTGCAGAGGGGAGGGAGCCTGTGGTCAGGTCATAATTCTCAGAACTATGTATGAACACTATCTCATCACATGTGATAATTTAACCCATGGTTAATGCAAAAGTATTAATGAGTGCTGTTTTAAGTTTAATGCAATTTCAACATCACAAACTTCAACTTCATTTTTTTCATTGTGCATTGAAAATAACAAATTCACATAATACCTGTATCTATTATAACTGAAGGTATTTGAACACTGGGAGTCTTGATATGGCAAATACAGCAAGAGTCATTTCACCCATATTTATGGTAAGAAACTTCAGTCAGTTCTCACTAAATACTAGTAAATGTGAATTTTTTCATAAATACTTTTGTTTGGGAGGTTATTAAACATCCAAATGAGGGGTCCAAGGACGGATAATGTTGTGTACTGTAAAGACTGTAGAGCCCTAAAGCACATTAGTGATTTGTGGTTATGGGCTATTTAAAAAAAAAAAAAAGAACTGAAAAAGATCATTGTTCACATGACTTCCATTCATAACTTATACATACTGTAAGGTATGGGAACTAGTAAGTACTTCTGTTTGTATAAGTGTGTGTGTGTGTGTCAGTGTGTGTATGAGGTAACAGCATGCCCTTGTGGTGCCCTTGCAGTAGTATCATGTGGTAAAATGAACTGATCTCGAGTCAGTTTGCTCTAATGAAGAAGCGGTGATGTACAGCTCAGACAGGCTGTTTAATGGGCAGTGTCAGAGCTCGATGAAGCAGACAATGACAACCTATACAACACTTTCAACAAAAGTTTTTTTTCTGCTGTCACTGAGATAACCAGGATGAAAAACAACAGTGCAAGTTTGACCTCTTAGTGTTAGAACTGCCATTTAAAAGCATCTGAAGAAGACTGTTTGCTCTCTTTCTCTGTAATAGTGTGTCTTCACAGATGAAATCAAATTCTACCGTTTTCCTGGTTTGATAAATGTTCTAAAATATTAACTGCATTCTGGTCATAGAATCTATGTAACAAGGAAAATTTGGTTTTGCTTTTTTAGTTTGCTGGCATGCACGTGTAATTTACTCTGGACTGTCTCTGTGAGGTGGAGTTCATCTCTAAAAAGATGGAGAAATGGCCTGGAACTTAACAGTTGTTTACCCATGAGGATTGCCTTTGAACATCTTGTTCGGTGGTGCAATTGCATGTCTGCCTCTGTCTTTGTCTAGCACTCTGTTTTTCCAGGGAGACACACACGCACACACAAACACATACACATGCACACATTCACACAAACACACACAAACACACACGTACATCATCACACTCCATGTCTTCTTCTGCTACATCTGTTTGTGTCTCCGTGTTTTTGCGTGCACCCAGTGCGAACATACAGCAGCCTGCACTCACTAACATTAGGTTTGTGTCAGCGGCTGCGACTGAACACCATGTTCAAGTGTTCAAGTGGTGTTGCAGAGTGTCCCTGAGGATGATTTTGTTCTAAATGCTGTCCTACTACCTCTCTGTCGCATGACCAGCTGTTCTTAGTGGCATTTAAAGCATCACAGATTACAATACTGGCTTAAACATTAATATGTCATTTAAGAGAACCAAAGAGTCAAGCTTCAAAAAATAAAATAGTGCTTCAGGAGCAAAGTTATTGTCTGTTTTCATACCATCTTAACTTGATGATATATAGAGTACTAACTCTAAGGGCACTCAAGATGGGAGAGTGTTATGCATAGCTTTTTGCATTTATGTTAAAGCAGTTATTTCATGTTGTTGTAGAACAGTTGAATTAAAGGCTAGGAAACAGGGTTTACGTTACCAGTAATAACTGAGGGGCAATAATCGCCCTCCTTCACGCACCTTCTATAATTATGCTAGTGCTTTCAAGAAATAGCTACAGCCTTGAAGTCTGAGTCTGACATTGACTTGATGAGAGTGAACCAAAACACTCACGTTGCAGCTGCAGAGCTGAACCGTGATCTGAAACTTACTACAACACTCCGTTATTCTGAATGGAGCTGCAGTGTCAGCTGACAGTACTCTGTAGCTTTAATATAAAGAAAGATTCCCTGTCATTTCACAGCACCATTTGATACATTGTGTTGATAAAATGGTAAATGATTACATAATAAATCCAAAGGTCACAATACCAGAATGTAAAAGCACAAGTAAATATTCTGCAGTGAAAATCTCACTTACATAAAAAATACTAAAGTATTTTTGACTAAATGCGCATATAGTGGAAAAAAATAAAGTATCGAAAGATATACAGTTTATCTTTTTTATGTGCTTGATTACTAAATATAACATTATTCTATCAATACTACTATAATTACTAATGCATGAGCAGCATGGCACAGCAGTGACAGGTTAACCATTTTTAACAAAGTGTTTTGTAAATAAACTTATACTGTAGTAACTATGACTGCCAAGCAAGCCCAGTATTAGTTGAGTAAATGTACTTAGCTACGATCTGCACCACTGGGTGATGATCACTGCCAAGATTGTTCAGCACTAACTGTTGAAAAACTGTTTGGTTGGCTTCACTTGCATGTCACTAGTATGGCAGCTGTATACTCGGTGCTGACAACCCTTCCTGTACATACCAAACAGCAACCTGTATGCTACATTATCAAAAACATCGCTTGAAGGCAGTGGCTATCTGACAGCACACTTGTGGCCATCAACCTGTGGAGACTCAGTGCCACAGTTTGTCAGATAGCTAGGTTATCATTCTAGTTCTAGTATGAGTTAGTTATCCTGCATACTGACTTGAACCATTAAAGAACGAAGCAAGATTGCTGTTGTTCTTACATGCTTAATGACTTTCAAATTGCCCATTCAAACCACATCCTTTAAAAGCCATGTAAACTGGAGTTCCCCTCACTCTTAAGTGGTATGTCTTGTTTGGCCTGAGATAGTTAATAATAAATGACTGTAACTTGCTTAGGGTAATTCTAAACTCTCTAACAAAGCAAATTTAAAATTGGGACTTCAAAATGGACATGGCTAAAACCTGGGCTCACCTGAAAATGATGTATATATGACACTTTATGCTGACTGCTAGAATAGTTAAAAATATTTCTATAGGACAATCAAACTGCCATAGTCTTTGTGGGTTAAAAGCACTAGTATGCTTCAAACACAAAGTCAAACCTACTCTGAGGAAGTGTTTCTTATCCTTCATAAAACTACTTCCATTTATCTGTCTAGTTAATTTTCCATGTGATATATATATATAACCATTTCTTGTGGCCAATGGAATTAATATACTACAAAAACTACAATTTTATATATATTGCCCTTCACTCATCTGAACGGTATACTGTGCAAAACTTGATTATTGAAACTCTTGTCTTTCACTATGTGAGACCCCCAGCATAGCCCTATTACAACAGCACACAGAACAACAATAAAAGTAAAAAAGCTGCCTAGAGTACAAATATTGCACAGTATTTCAATATACTTTAAGGCAGGGGTGGGCAAACTTTTTGACTCGCGGGCCACAATGGTTTCTAAAATTTGACAGAGGGGCCAGGCCAGAATAGAAGGATGGTGTGATTGTGTGAACTAATATGAAATGTAAAAACCATTACATGAAAAGATTTGGCCTTTAACAGGCACCAAAGCATCAATGTGCAGGGTTCATTGT